>PVKU01001521.1:0-294369 GCA_004027475.1 Anoura caudifer | reverse complement strand
TTATTTGTTCAAATAAGTTTTCCACTGGTTGCTCTTCTTCTTCCCCTTCTGGTACCCCTATAATTAGGATGTTGGGACGTTTAAAGATGCCCTGGAGGTTCCTAAGCCTCTCCTCATTTTTTTGAATTCTTGTTTCTTCTTTGTTTTTTGTTTGGTTGTTTCTTTCTTCCTTCTCGTCCACTCCAATGATTTGAGTCCCAGTTTTCCTCCCATCTCTGTTGGTTCCCCATGCATCTTTCTTCATTTCACTTAGTGTAGCCTTCATTTTTTCATCTAATTTGTGAGCAAAATCAACCAATTCTGTGAGCATCCTGATCACCAGGGTTTTGAATTGTGCATCTGATAAGTTGGCAATCTCTTCATTGCTTAGATAAATTGGCTCTGGGGCTTTGATTTGTTCTCCCATTTGAGCCATTTTGGTGTTTTGTTGTTGTTGTTGTTGTTTTTGTTTGTTTGTTTGTTTGGTCGAAGCTGTTAGGTAGTGAGGGGTGGAGCCTCAGGTGTTCCCCAGGGCAGGACAGCCCAGTTGCTGGGTAGTGACGCTGTATGTGGGGGCGGGGTCTGAGAGGAGACTATGGCGCTTGCTTCGGTCACTCTCAGATTCCCCTCCCTTTCCCGGCTTCCCCTTTGCCTGGATTATCTGCGCATGAATGTGGGACCACCCGGTCAGCCAGCCGCCTTGTGCGGCCTCACTGGTTCTGCACAGTTGCCACCCCGTTCCCCGGGGTCTGCTAGTCACCATCTGTGCACCTGGGGGCTGCCAGCCGCTGCTGCCTGCGTGCCCAGTGCCACCTTTGCTTTTTCCTGCCTCGACTCTGCCCCTCTTACCGGTCTGGATGAATCGTTGTTGGACTTCCAAACAGTTTGATTTTCTGAGTTCTGGATGTTTTCTTGTTTCTAAATCTTTGTTGTCCTTAATTTTGGTTGTGAGAAGAGGCACAGTGTGTATGCCTACGCCTCCATCTTGGCCGGTAGTCCACCATAACTTTTGTTCTGAGGCAAGTAGCTTCGCTTGCCTCACCCTAGATCTGGACCTGGCCCCTAGAATAAGGTTGGTTACAAAACCAATAGTGATTGTTACAATTGTTATTATTATATGATGTCTAGATTTGCAAAACCACAATATCAATGAAACATGGATACACTCTGTCATCACTGTCTCTATAGCTGTGAAGCCTTTGTGCATATTGAGTATACATTTTTATTTGAACAGAATGTTTAGAAATCAAATGAGGGGGCTGAACAAATAAGAAAAGGAGAGGCATTTAATGCAGGAAAATAGGCATGTAAGACTATAACATTTGCTTGAAAATTCTAGTTGTATGGAACATCTAGACAGTATTATGTGTTGTTGTAGCAAAATACGAGTCTGGGGAGGAAGCCAGAGATTAGTTTATGAATAAATATGGAGAAAATAAGAAGAATATAACAACCTTCTTCTTGTCTCATGGATCTTAGACTATTTAAGCAATTTGATTATATGCACCTTGTAGTGGTTTTCTCTACATTTCTTTACTTGCATTTTAATGAGTTTTTTAATATATCTACAGTTCTACTATCTCTCTCTTTTTTCCTACCCCCCAACGTCAACTCCACTCATCTCTCTCCTCTATGACACTCTATCTTGCAATTGTACTTGTTTTGCTTCCTTGAAATCTGAACTGTGTTCTCAACTTGTGTTTTTGAAAAGACTCTCTATGTAGAATCCTGGAGCCATTAAAGAGCTCCCTACTACTTCTTTTTCTTCTCTCAAAGACTGTCATCTTTCTATTACTGTGATCCAGCGTCTATATATATAGATATTGTGTGTGTGTATATATGTGTGTGTGTGTGTATACACACACACACATTTTAAACTAGAAGAGTAAATTTGTCTTTGTTATGCTATTATATCAGGGAAAGTATTTGGTATGTAAATAGAAATTTTAGTTCTTCCCTTCATACTAGTGCAAAAGAAAGAATTTAGAAGAGATCAACCGCTAATTTTTTTTTTTTTTTTTAGTTTCTTTCAACATTTTGATGTCTATTTCTTACTTCAGGCACATTAAAGGTAAAGAGATCCATTATGTTTTGTTTTGTTTTGGTTTGGTTTGGTTTTCAACTAGAGTACTAAGAGAAAGCAGCTGAATTTGCAGAGATAGGAATGTGCAGATGTTGCCATATGGGAGAAGAATAGAAAAACAGAAACCTTGTTTGTTTTAGGTGGTTCTAAATCTTTTCAATCTAAACCAGTAGAGTGTTTTTGAAATACATCTTGGGAAATGCCTCACTCATAAGGAAGGATTAAATATGCCAGGCCCTTTCCATGGCTATTTAAAACACAAAGCAAACTATTCTGTTAGCAGTAGAAGCAGCATCATGATTTTAACTCTGGAATGCTAAGTTGACAAATCTTCATTTTATCTGTATTCCTAAGAACATTTGGTTGAAAATAACTGATTTTATATGTATGAGTTCTGATTATTTTGGTAGATTGGAAAGAACACACTTTGCCCTTTGATTTTAACACTGGAAACTTATTTCATTAATTCACAGTACAATTATAATTGTTTGACTTATGAAGCAAGGTGACTGGAATTATAGTATTTCTCTCAAATCAGCACTATTTGTGAGCCGAATATATTTTCTGATGCATTTGGAATAGTTAATAATCAAATGAATATGTGTGATGTTGAGTAAGAGTAAGGCTTAATTTCTACTTTAGTAAATAAGGAATTCACATTTAAAGGGAAAATGGAAAAATAACTTTTTTATATATAAAGTAATTCTAAAAATATACAATTATTTTGAGAAAGCCAACTGTATTTCTTGCCACACAATAATTTCCAGTTTGGATTATAAATGGTGAACGGCAATTAAATTATAAATCTGGCAGGTTTTTTTTTTTTTTTGTGTGTGTGTGTGTGTGTGTGTGGAAAATAAGCATAATGATATTGTCTTCTAATTTTATTAACCAACATCTATGGCAGCTTCAATTTTGTCAACAATTATAAAGATCCATTTCTCCTTGTCTCAAAAACTGTCAACCATAAGTTTTTTTAAAAGATGATATTTCAGGAAGTTAATCTTGTAAACCTTAATTGATTATTAATTAGTCTACCAAGTTTAACTTTTGATCAGGAAAGAATGGTAACACTTGAGCACATTGTAATTTACCAATTTTAAATTCTTCCATCACCGCTGTTGAAGATCTGCAAGAAGAAGAGATTCTACAAGTGATACCACTTTTTCACATCTATCCAAAGGCATGATTATTTAGACAATTGTGGTGGACAGCACAATATGTCTACAAAGCAGTAGACAAGGGAAGTTTCTTTCCCCACTCCCACCTTGGATTTGCTTGAATCCATATTAAGAAATGCACACTGTGTCTCACTCACCCTAAAATCTGTACTGTCATTTGAAATATTTCAGAATGTTTCTTTCTTCTGTTATGCCATCCAAAAAGTCTTATGAAACAGCATGCTTTCTTTCACAGGGATTTCCAAAATATATCTTACAAATGCCAACAGTTGAGCACAACCTAAAACATCTGTGAAGTTGCCCATTTATGGGGCAAGTAATCACTTTCCATGCTCTTTAAAACCAGCTGTTCACAGGCATTAATTGACATGTCACTTACACACTTTCAAACAGCAGCAGTTGACAGTGGCGCACGTGTTAATTTATTTACCACATCTGGTTCTGTTTCAGTGGATATCATCTTCATGGCAGATGGTAATAGAAGTGTTGTTGCAATTATATACTTTAAGAGGGCTCCGAGTTGTGATGGATGCTGTATGCATTTAAGTGACTAAATTTTTATTTTAAAGCCCATATGTAAATGTATTCAAATTGCTGGCTAAAGAGTTTTATAATCTAGGTTTTGTTTAATTTTAGAAATATACATGTTGGATCTACAATAAGAAATAATTTTAAATACTTCCGTCATCTATCAGATCTTCAAAACATATACCATGCCTGTATTAAGAGAACTGTAATGCCAGTGTCTTCTCTTCCTCGAGACTCTGAAGCACCAAAACCCACTGGAAGAGAGAATGATTACACAATGCCAGTTTCCAATACCCTGGACTCTTTGAACAGTATCAGAGTCTGTGAATTTCATGAGATTTACTTGGGAACAGTAGAAGGCCATGGTAGTCTGAGAACAAGAAAAGACATACTAATTCTTTATTCTGTTTCCTGCTGTTTTCCATTGAATCTGCTTGCACACACACACACACACACACACACACACGCACACGCACACGCACGACATCCCTACCTTGAAGATCCAGTGAGCTTGAGAGAAGAGATTTACATATAATCCTATGAAATATTTAGTCTTGGGAAATCCATCTGGAATAAAGTCTCCAGTAGCTTTTGTCCCTTGGTCTTGCCTTGATTTGACTTCTCAAACTATTCTACATTATCGATGCATTATTTCAGATGTCTCCTCTGTCTTACTCTATGTAGTAGATGACGACTTCTCAGATTTTGTTTGTTTTTTTTCTTATTATTCTACCTGATAAATGTTTGCGCTCCCACCAACTATGTCAAAAGACAAATAATGACAATAACATTTTCAGAATTTATGACAAAGGACTAATTTTCTAATATATCTTTTCCATGAAACATTAAAACTGTTGTAACATCTATCATGTCAAAAAAAAAAAAAAAAAAAAAACCTCTCATGATCTTACGGCTACCGTGTTACTGTTATGGCATTTCTCTTCCTCTCTTTGGAGAAAACGTGCAGTTCCTTATTTTGTAGTCTCTATTTTCCCTATTATTTCTCTTGAGCTCCCTTTAATTACAGTGTGGCACATAGCTCTCCACCAGTCAGCTCTTGGCAAGGGGGCCAATGACATTCATCTTGCTAAATCTAATGGTGGTGCTAAGGCCTCACCTTTCATAACCTATAGATAGGATTTGACATACCTATTCACTCTTCTTTCTTCGCATCTTTCCTGCCTTTGCTCCTGAGATACCACTTTCTGTAAGTTCTCTCTTTCCAGTTGACCCTCCTCATTCCCTTCTGGTCTGTCTTCAGGTCTAGGATTTCTCATCTTCAGTGTGTCCCTGAGCTCAGTCCTCAGACTTTTCTAATTTTTGTAGACCCTCATTTCCTAGATTATCTCATCCTGGCTCATGTGACAGCATACTATCTATATGCCGATGACTTCACAAGTTATATCTGTGGTCAACAGTTCTCACTTCATATATAAAAAGTGTTTTCACATTTATATATAAAACTGCATATAGAAATTTTCACTTCTAATTGGCATTCCAAATCTAAGTGGATATTTCAATAAAGAGTTAAATTATAAAACCTTTAAAAAAGATATGTTAAATGGAACATAAAACTCACCCTATCTCCAGATTTTTAACTCCTACAGTGCTCCTCATTTGAGGAATTTTATTACTTTATTTGCTTTGGTCAAGAATCTTGCAACTACCCTCATCTCCTCTCTTTATCTGGTGTTTCCCATACAACTCAGCAGCAAATCATATCATCTCTGTCTGAAATGCACTCAGAAGCTCACTGCTTCTAATACTTTTACCTTTTACTTTCACCATCATTTCCGGCTTGTATGGAGCAATGGTATCTTAACTGGTTTTCCTGCTTCAACTCCCCCTGTTCTCTCCCGCAACAGGCTGTGTTCTAAGCACAGCAAAAAAGAGAGATCCTTTGGAAATAGAAATCAGATCATATCTCTTCTTTCCTCAAAACCCTTCAGTGATTTTCCATCCTTCTCAAAGTAAAAGGCAATGCTTTCTGACGGTATAATTTATTTTTATCTGTGGTGTTCAATTCTGGCAGCATACTACATTTTTTGGTAAGCTTCCAAAATATACAATTTCTTTTGTCCTTACCTCACAGGTTATGATTTAGTTTGTATGAGATGAAGCTTGGCTATTGATATTTTTTAAAGCTTGTGCAGCCAAAGTTGAGAATAACTGTGCCACTGTCCAGTGCACTGGTACTACCCTTTGCTTGCTCCACTAAAATGTGTTGGCCTATTAGCTGCCACTCTGACATACCAAGTGCATTTACCCCCCTGAAAGCCGTTTTGCTTGTTGTGATGCTCTCCCTGTAATGACCTTCTCCCAGTTACCTCTCTGACCTTGACTTCCTCACTTCCTTCAAGTCTGTGCTCAAACACTGTTTATTTGGTGAGAGTAAGTTAACTACTCTTTATAAAACACCAGCTGCACCACCACTGGCCTTTCTTCATCCTCCTCTAGCACATGATATGTTTATGCATTTATTTATTTACTTTCTGCCCTCTTTCCTCATTAAGCATAAGCTCAAGTCGGCTACATTTACTCAAGATAATAGAGGCTATAGAGCCCAGAACAAATCCTGACCCAATGAGTACTAAATAAATATTTGTATAATAAATGAATGAATACAGAACAACTTATTTTAAAAAATAACAAAAAGCTTGCAACTGAAATTTTGGAAGTTCAAGGAATATAAATGAACAAGTGCCTTAGTCAAGGTCAAATTAAAATACTCAAAACATGACAATACAAAAAGATTTCTTCACAAGGTTATAGGTGTTGCAAAACCACATGACATAGGGCAGAACCCCATGTTTAGTAAAATTTCAGCTAGTAGTAACTTTAGGACCTAAGGGACTAAAGCAGGAATGGTTACCAGAACCTGGAGTGAGAATGATTTGTGAGAGCTTGTTTGCCCTTAAGGAAGCTGTGACCTCCAGTCCAGCTTTGAACCAATACTTTTCCTCTCTGAAGCTTTCCCGCTCTCCCTTCCCCTGACCCCAACATGTATGGAATGACAGGAGCCTTTTGTGGGAGGCTCTCTTGGCACAGATGATCCACCTGTCTGCACTGATTCACCTGACCCTTGTCCCAGTGTCATTCTGGAGGGGAAAATGGAACACTAGGGGAGCCAGCAACTTCTTTCTGGCTTCTGGCTTCTATTAGCTCAGGAAGTGAATAAAGATTTGGCTGTTATTTTCAGTTTGGCTTATTATCCTAATTGACCACCTGGCAGCTCTCTTTCTGACAACTTCTTTGATGTAATCTGTATAGTTTAGCATATCTGGACGGCAAGCAAGGTACAAAAAAAATGAAACATGGATCTGGAGGATAAAACAAAAGATATTCAGGAAATTTTAGACCCCACTCCTATTCTGCACCTCAGCCTGTACTCTGCCCTTCGTCCAATTAAACTTTGTGTCCCTAATATGGGGAATGCATGGCTCAATACTCACAATGTTGTTGCAAAGTGTTGCCAATTTTAATTGTATTCTAAAGGCTAAATTAAACAGTAAGAATATAAACTATTCAATCCCATAAAACACAGATGCTAAAGCAACTACTGCTTCTATATTTGATCAGAAAATTTATATTAAATAATATAACTGACTTATCAATTTATTTCTGGTCCTCTTATTCTCTGCCCTCAGCCTATCTGAATGGGTTACTTACCTGGTGTGGTGACCCGAGTCTTAATTCTTATAAGATTTTAATCCTTAAAGATCTTGTCTTTATTATATTGCTGCAGTTTTCCATTGTCCAGAACTATTTGGCAAAGGACTGTTAAAATATACCTCAAATCAATCCCTTGAGTTTCAAACATAGTCCTCTTGCAAAAATATTATATGAGCAACTCATTTCCTTTAGTGATCAGGACCAGAAATTTTAGCCAGTACAATTCTTCTCTTCCTAATGATTCGGATTCATGAAAGGTTATTTCATCTGTAGACAATATAAACTTGCACTTCATGGAAAGCATGACCATGTCTTCTCTTGAAAACACTACTTCTTTTGGCTTAAGACCCCGAAATCCAATGAGCCAAAAGTCCTGAGGAAGGAGAAACAAAGTAGGTTATTCTTACTGCTGCCATTTGCTTATTGGTTCTTACATTTTGGCTATAGAGATTATGGTACAAAATGTTGGCCAATAGTTTGAAACACATACTCCATTTAGTAGGATTACATCCAAAACTTGTTGGGTGGGGTCCTCTGCTGGCATGGCTAAGCCTTCAACAAGTCATTTGACCATTATGTTAGGCCAGTTGCTTGTGGATGAGGGATACACCGTAAGACCAGTGTACACCATGGATCTGGGCCACTGACACATGTCCATTGCTAAAAAAAAATGTTCTTTGTTGGAAGCAATCTTGTATGGTACAGCATAGTAGTATGGTGAGGTCTACAGTTAACAGAATATTTTTGAGAAGGGAGAAAAATCTATATATTAAATAGATTTTTATAAAGACACAGTATTATATTTTTATAATAGATGGAGTCTTATTTAAATGTTTCCATCAGCTAACAGGCTGTTCTCCACCACTTACTTACATTATCGGGAGAATATGCCATATTATGGCTCAGTGTGAGCTGAAACCAAATGGAAGTCAGGGCTAATTAATGTAACCCTTCTATGCTGAAATTGGGAGAACAAAACAGATCAGAGAAGGAATCAGATTGCTCAAGGAAGGGAACAGAGGGTATCTAATACAACAATCAATTAAAAACAATAACTAAACATCTAAAAGATGTTTCATAGCAATCCCCTTAACTGTTATGTAAAAACAATGACCAACTACATTTCATCTATCAGATTGGCAAAGTTTTTTTAAATATAAAATTGAAAATAATACTGATGGATAGAGAATGTGATGAACACCCACATGTTGCTGGTGAAAGTAAAAATTAACATTCCTCTAGCAAGTATATTTTTATAAAAATAAAAATGTACTGAACCAGAGTCTACTTCAAGGAGCATGAGATTGAAATATTTATAAAGAGCACAGAAATATTGTTCAAATTGTTTATTGCCTCAATGTGCAGTAAATAAATTATGTAAGTAATTTCAAAGTCCATAAATATAGGATAAGAAATAAATTTTCACAATGAAGTACAATGACATTTGAATCAGCTGTATACAAATGAGTTTAA
The DNA here is from genome assembly GCA_004027475.1 of Anoura caudifer. Classification (NCBI taxonomy): domain Eukaryota; kingdom Metazoa; phylum Chordata; class Mammalia; order Chiroptera; family Phyllostomidae; genus Anoura; species Anoura caudifer. Next base: position 285,453 of record PVKU01001521.1, on the reverse strand, counting down.
AAATATAAAAGTAATTATAGGGAATTAACTTGGTGCCAAATTGGTAAAAGTAAGTTGCAGTACAATTTTTAGAGTATGTTTTCATGAGAGTTTTAAAAAGTATGCATAAATTATCCAGATATTATAGGAAGTTTTAAAAATTTCAGTCATTACCCAATGATATTTCTAGGACAGTAAACATCCTCTCCATATTTTCCATTTTCCTATCTCTGCCCAAACATGAAGATGGATTTAGAAGACACATAGATAGACACACACTGAAGTTCTTTTCTTTTCTTCAATACTTTTCTAAAATTGGCGGGAGGTAGAAAAGAAATGCAAGCCCATGGCCTCCAAAGTTTCAGCCATCCTCATTGTTCCCAATTTGTTTTTAAATATTTGTTACTTTCTCAGAGATAAGGGCAAATTGTTCTCCTTTAAAAAAATTCATCCTTATTTTGCACATATTTCAATTTTTTTAGTCCCTTATGGAGTCATGCTTTCTACCTTAAGTGGCTTAGTGAAAGACTTTTTCCAGAACAAACAGCATGATCTGCCTGGTAGGAATTCTGTTGAATTCAATTTTCTCTATTTATTTATTTAACTTATGTTTGTATATTGTTATGACATGTATTCACAGATAGTTAACAAATGGTTAACAGTGGCTACTCATGGAAATAGTTGGGGTAATGCATAGTAGAACATTTACTTATTAATTTTTTCAAGATACATGCAACATATTTATAATTTTAAAAAATGTTTGTTTTTTAAAATAAGTTTTGTCATGCCCCAAGATTTCATCCTAGTCCATTTCTTCTTCCATTTGTTCTCCTCTTGTTATAGCATTCACTCTGAAAGTTTTAGTCACTTTGTGCTTAGCAATGATTACAAATCCACATTTCCATTTTGGATAGTTTAAAACCCAGAGATCTCCATATTTCCTACTGGAGAATCATTCTTTCTAGAGCTACATGTATTACCTGTCTGCTACATACCAGGTGATAGACAAACAGGGTAAATGATGAGCACACGATAGCTAAAGTAAAATAACAGTCCCTGCATGCACTCAGTTGAAAATATTTAAAAGTGGTATATAATTTAAAAACAAACAAATGTACTTTAACATATTGTAAGAGATGCCTTCCAGATAAATAAATACAATATTACATTAAAAAATAATTGGAGGTTCATATTAGATAAAGTGACCAGGGAAGTACTTTCTGAGGGGGATGATATATATTTAAGGTAAGGCCAGATGAAGAAGAATTGACTAACTATGTGAAGAGTAACATTTAGGCAGCAGTTCAGCAGGTGAGAAAATCAGAGTTGGGAAAGTGCTTGCTGTGTTCTATAAATGGAGAGAGATCTACTTCAGGTTTAAGCATATAAACCGAGAAGGGATGTGGCATAAAATAATCTCAGAGACATGAGAAAATGAACTCAGTCATGGTAATCTTAGATCATGTGAAGATTTTGAACTTTATCTTAAAAGCAATGGGGTTAATTGAAGGGATTTAAGTAAATTATGAGTGTGTTTTGGTTTATATTTTTAAAACTTCTCTTTGCTCATGTATACTGTAAAATGTCAAATAGGTAGAAGAGAAGCAGATCACTAAGAACTGTAAGGTGTTATGATGTTTTTTCCATAGCATTCTCCATTTTACATTCCAGAAACCTGGATATAGCTTTAACTTCTCTGCTCCCTTCACTTGCACTACCATACAGCAATGAAGTGATGTAAATTAACACCACAATGAGAGATCATCTCATACCTGTCAGAATGACTATCGCCAATAAATCAACAAACAAATGTTGGCAAGAATGTGGACAAAAGGGAACCCTAGTGCACTGTTGGTAGGAATGAAGACAGCATAGCCACTATGGAAAACAGTATAAAGTTTTCTAAAAAAGTAATAAAAATAAAAATGGAACTGCCTTTTGACTCAGCAATTCCACTTCTGGGAATATATCCTATGAATCCCAAAACACCAATTTGAAAGAATATATGCACACCTGTGTTCACAGCAACATCATTTACAATAGACAAGATCTGTAAACAGCCCAAGTGCCCATCAGTAGATGAATGAATTTAAAAAAATGTGGTACATTTACACAATGGAATACTACACAGCCATTAAAGAGAAGGAACTCTTACCTTCTGCAACAGCATGGATGGACTTGTAGAATATGCTAAGTGAAATAAGCCAGTCAGAGAAAGACAAATACTATATGACCTCACTTGTATGTGGACTATAGTGAACAAAATCAGCTGATGAACAAAATAGAACCAGAGGCATGGATACATGGAACAGACTGACAGCTTTCAGAGGTGAAGGGTGAAGGGTGAACTGGATGAAAGAAAGTGAAGTATTGGCCAAAGAACATATATCCATAACTCATAGATGCAGATAACAGTATGGTGATGGCCAAGAGAAGGGGGAGGCAAGGGTGTGGGGAAGGTGGGAAAGGAGGGAAAATGAGGACATCTGTAGTAGTGTAACCAACAAAAATGAAATAAAAAAAAGTTCTGACAATTTTAAATTCTTTATATTTTTATAAGTATAATTTATTCCCTTCTTCTTCTTCTTCCTCCTCCTCCTCCTCTTCTTTTCTTCCTCCTCTTTTTTTTTTTGATCTTTGCTACCTTAAATTAAGGTTTCATACTCTTCCACCTAAACTATTACAATAAAATAGTCCTCCTAACACATTTCTAAGGCTACTATCATATAAACCCTGATGATGCAAATTGATGCCTCTTAATAAAATCAACATTTAAACATGGTACTCCATTACTTATATCATCACTAGATTTCCACAATAAAATGCATGTGAGTACTTATATTTATATAGGAGAACTACAATTTATTAGCACTTTTGGGGGCAAGGTTAATATATCAAATCTTTATAATAATGCTGTATGTTAAGTTTCTCTTTGTTCTTGCTTTAGACATCAAGAAACTGAGGCTTTGGGAGAATATATAAAAATAAAAATAAGTTATTTGGTCCATCATAAGGAAAATCCACACTTAGAAATTACCCCATTGATTGGCTCCAAATCAACCTGAGATCATTTTTGGAGGAGTTCTCCAGCTCAACTCAAATTCAAAGGCAAAATATATTCTATTTATTTTCTTATTGATTGATTAATTGAGAGAGAAAGAGAGAGACATTGATTTATTGTTCCATTTATTTATGCATTCATTGGTTGATTCTTGTATGGGCCCTGAATGGGGATGGAACCCGCAATCTTGGCATATAGGGATGACATTCTAACTGAGCTACCTGACCAGGGCAAAATGTATTCTATTTAAACATAATCCTTTAGGTACATTGGCCTGAAACATCTTGCCACCAACTTAGTATGCTGCTGTTTGGAACTTCGAGACCACTTTAGAGGGGGCAAATACATGGCAATGGAAAATTTGACTGGGTGGTGAACACACAATGCAATGTGCAGATGAGGTATCATAGAATTGTACACTTGAAACCTATATAACTTTATTAACCAATGTTACCCCAATAAATAAAATAAAAAATAAAAAAATAACAATGGATATTAGGCACAAAAATAGACAATAATCAAAATATTTTAAAATCACATGACTTGCCTACTGGGGTGAGAGCTTGCTTTTCTGTAATCAAGAGATAGGACCTGACTCAACAAACTGCAGCATATTCCTTAATTTTCTCCTGATAAATTAACATATTCAAAAAAGAAAACCATAATGACATGGAAAATATACATAATGTATATGTATATATGTGCATAAATATAGAATACAAATATAAATGAGCCCATCTCAGAGATAGTCTTTATTTCATTAAGTAATATGATATAGAAGCTCAATTGTGTCCCCTATAAAATATTAAATGTTGAAGTCCTAATGCTGAGTACCTCCAAGCCTGAGGTACATTCATGACTGTATTTGGAGAGAGGGCATTTAAAGAACTAATTTCAGTTAAAACAAGGTCATTAGTGTGAGCCCTAATCTAATGACAGTTTCCTAATAGGAAGAAGAGATTAGGACACAGGTGCACGCAGAGAGAAGACAATGTGAAGCCATAGGGAGAAGATGGCCATCTGTACAGTAAGACGAGAGGACTCAGAAGAAACTATCCTGGCAATATCTAGATGGTAGAATTCTGGCCTTTAGAAGTATAAGAAAATGAATCACTGTTGTTTAAGCCACTCAGTCTGAGATTAGTTGTTATGGCAAATGTAGCAAGTGATACATTTGCAAATATTGGGTTGACCAAAAAGCCCATTATATATTTTTCTGTAAAATAAAAGACACATTTTTCATTTTTACCAATAACTATATTGAGTTAGATATTTTGAGTATGTTGGCCATCTCCCCTATTGGCTTCTAGTGCATAGAGGCCAGGGCTGCTGCTAAATGTCTTCCAATGCATAAGGCAGCTCCACAGCAAAGAATGAATTGGCCAAAATGTCAATAGTACCAAGAAACTTCACAAACCACTTTTGACACATTCAGTTAGTCACAGCCCCTTCTCCATACACTACACAAAACATTTTTTTTTGCATTTCATTTATATGTTGCATATTTTCTTCCATCTTAAAATGGCTGCACAAAAATTCACCAATTTTGATAAGTTGTTTTATTGTACACTGATGTGACAGCTGTCACAATACAATCTAACGAAATTGTTTTGAATAAAGTTAAAGACAGCTAAGCACTATCAGAGCCATCATATGGAAAAAGCTAAATGAACCTTTTGGCCAACCCAACACATGTGAGCACTAACATGGGCTGAACATAATATCATCTCATATTCAGTATGCACAATGAACATTTTGCACTGCTATTATTTTTCCATAAGTTAACTTCTAGTCCTATAGACTGCAGAAAAGCCTAGCTATAGAAAGTCAATAAAAATTGCAAACCCCTGTAGAATCAGACATTCCTCCAAGAGTCCATTAGACAAGGCTCATCACTTAACTGAAAGGATGCCCAACAATCTTATTTGCACATTTCTAAGAATTGGACATTTTTAAGGAACACCTCAAAATCTCACTCCCTGTACACATCTTCTATCTCTTGCTTGAAATCATTAATATATACTTCTAACGTATGTTTGTCAAGGATACTTTCCATGCTTTCAGAAATACTGTGGCAGTATTTTGTCTAGTACCAATGGCATGTACATGCCACTCAGATCAGAAGATCCTCCCGGGTCTTGAATGAATGTCCTTTTCCACTGTCCTGGCCAGGATAGGTTTCTGCCATTGGCGATCAGCTAATAATCAGCAGCTTTGTCATGTAAGGCTGCAACACACAATCATCATTTTACATATACATAAACATCAGATTCCCAACAAAAATAATGAGACTGCTTGCTCATACAAGGGGCAACCCAAAAATGGAATTTATTTATAAAAATTGTGTATTTATTCTTACATGTTTAAACTTCAGTCACTTTCAAAGTAGTCTACATTTGATGCAATGCACCTACTGAGAGATGTTTTTTCCACTGCTCAAAACAGTTTGTGAACTTGTTGATTTTGATGCTTTTTAGTGCTTTTGCTGTTTTTTGTTTCACTTATTCCACATTGGCAAGATCAGGCAAGAATAGGGAGGATGGGACACTGGGGTCACGCAGTTTTTAGTCAAAAACTCCTGAACACTCACTCAGCTCAGTGTAGGTAAGTGTGCTTGCAAGTCACCCATCATGAAATGGGCAAACACATTGAATGAGTATTCAAAAAAATTCACATAAACCAACACAGCCTCTCACCACAATGCCAGCTCTTGCATTGATACAGATAGATTCCTAGAACACTCAGCTAGTGGGGAAGCTTGTATTACAAGGAGCTCACCCTCCAGAGGATAATTCTTTTTTCTGGGGGGGGTCTCCCTTTGCACACACAAATAAAATGGATGAAGTTGCCTTTACACATACAAATTTATTTTTAATTATGTTACTTCTTTGAAAGAACTGAATTCAGATTTTTCTGTTGATAATACTAAATCTTTCAAGTAAGCATAAGCATCCTGACAATTAAAAGGCAGGTGGGGAGAAACATAAACAGATTTTTAAAAACGGAGGTATAAACAATAATGAAGCTTCACCTGCTATACAGGATTTAAGTGACCCCTCCTACTCTTAAGTCACATACAACCTGGTATTATTCACTCATGATCCGATTTATTTTTAACATCACGTGCCAATACTTACATTTTTTCAAGACCCCTTGATAATCAGTTTAAGGCAAAAATATTAAGAGATAATTCAATCAAGGTGAACTTCTCCTAGAGTCTGTTTTTAGCATTTTGTCCTAAACTCTAATGTTAGGGACACAGGAAATCCTAAATTTCCTAATTCATCCTTCTCAAAGTCTATGCTGTTGACTTCAACCTTATTTGTTTTTCTCATTTTAAATAGAATTTTCTCAGTTAATTAAAATATTATTTCAGTTACTCCACTGCCCAGGTTGAAAATCAAAGGGAGCTGAAGCTGTGACTTGGCAGTCATCTGCAAGTGACAGTAACGAGTGTGGGGGAGATGAAGAACATGAACTTTTCAGAGTGCCTTAAAAATGGCATTGTTATTTAAAGTGCTGATCATTTAGTGATTTAAAAAACTATGATTATATTGCTTTATTGAGAGAAGATTAAGCTGTGCTTTTCATCGCACTGTTTCCTCTAAAGCACTAGAATTATGCTCTTTGTTCAGTCTGTGACCAGCTGCTGCCCTCGGAAGCCTCACAAACTGGTCCCGCAGCTGTGCTTGCTGTTCCAGATTTTAGAGTCAGATTTTTCTTCTTGGGAATCTCAGTGATTTGGGCCCAGATTTCAGGTGAGAATTTTCCTAATATGCAGCTGAAAAGCATCACTTGTTGTGAACATCACCTACAAAGTAGTTTAGTTTTTTTTTTTATTTTTTGTTGTGTCTGCTTTTTCTGGGGAAGGGTGGGTGATTTTCTTAGTCTTGTTGGAAATATTTACACAAACTTACCAAGTTCTCACAGAAAACTCAGAGTACATGAAAAGGTGCCCAACATCACTGAACACTAAGGAAGCACACTGAAGTTAAAACCACAATGAATTACCACTTCATATACATTAGGATGGCTATTATTTTAAAATGTGTTGGAGACAATGAGGGAAAATTAAAACCCTTGTATGCCATTGGTGGGAAATATAAAAAAAGTGCATTTGCTATGGAAAAAACAGTATGCAGGTAAAAAAATAAAAAGTGATCCTCTATATGATCTAGGAATCCCACTTCTGAGTATGTGTCCAAGTGAATTGAAATTAGGATCTCAAAAAGATATTATTGCAGTAATATTCACAATAATCAAAATCTGAAAACAATCTGAATATCCATAGAAAGATGAATGGAAAAAGTAAACATGGTCTATACATAAAATAAAACATTACTCAGTCTTAAAAAAGAAGATAACCCTGCCATATGCAACAATATGGATGAACCTGGAGGACATTATGCTAAGCCAGTCAGAGAAAAACAAATACTGCTTGATTCCACATATATGAGGCATTTGAACTAATCAAACTCATAGAAGCAAAGAGTAGAATGGTGTTTGCCAGGAGCTGGAGGAAGGGGTAAAGGGAGGGCTTTTTTTTTTTTTAATACATATAAAATTTCATCTACTCAAGAAGAATAAGTTCTAGAAATCTGATGTAAAAAGAGTGCATATCCTTGGGAATATCCTATTACACACTTAAAAATTTGTTAAGAGGGTTAACCTCATATATAATGTTCTTACCATACATACACACACAGATACAAAGGCAAGAGGGCACAGGAAGACATTTAAAGGTAATAGATATCTTTATTACCTCGATCATGGTGAGATTTAATGAGTATTTGCTCATCAAATTATATATATTAAATGTGTGAAGTTTTCTTCATATTAATTATATTAGATAAAGCTGTGAGAAAAAAAATAGTATGAGTAGCTTAACATTTCCAGCACCAAGCAAAACTAAACATCTGTTTTTTTAAGGTTTTATTTAATTATTTTTAGAGAGAGGGGTGGGGGGGGAAAGAGAGGGAGAGAAATATCAATGTGTGGTTGCCTTTTGCATGCCCTCTACCAGGGACCCAGCCTGAAACCCAGGCATGTGCCCCAACTGGTAATCAAACCAGTGACTCTTTGGTTCACAGGTCTCCTCTCAACCCACTGAGTTACACTAGCTGGGCTAAACATCTGTTTTAAAATACTTTCATTCTCAGCTATGTCCAACTAACCTTGACAATAGCCAAGATGCATTTATAAACTGAGCTCTATCTTTGGCATATCACTCTGGAATCTAGATCTGTTCTGTTTTAGCTCTTACCAGTCTCACTGACATTTCTTCCTCCAACCCTTCCCATTACTGAACTCACAGAGAAGAGCCAAGTGCATTCCTGTTGTTTTCAGTTTCTCAGATTTTCCTCCTCTCACAGACCATAGTATCTTTGCCCAACCTTTCCCAGAAAGCAAAATTCAATTGTCTTGTTTCATCCCATGTGTTCTATTTACTACAAGGCCAGGTAACTCTATATCTGTATGCTATATCTATATCTGTTTTTGCCCATGTATCATAAACTACAGAATTGATGCCTCGTATCACTCATATTTATTTTCTCTGTATTAATATTATATTTGCATTATTTTGTCATTTATTAGGTTGTGAGTTCCTTGAAGGCAACATTATGTTTTATTTACTTTTTGTTACCAAAATTAAGAATCAGTTGCTTGATAAATTGGAAATTCTAATCTGAACTAAATATTTGAAGTTTACTGAGGCTTGAGCCACCTTGAACCAAACTTTGGTATTAAAATAACAATTAAAAATAAAATTTTAAATAGAAAAAATCATGAATAGTCATGACCTTAGCTTGTGCCATGCCTTCTAAAAGAGAAAAATATTTTGTGGCTTGAGATGAAAACTTTTATTGATTGCATTGACCAGATTGAGTAGAAAAACTTAAAATGGGTTAAAGTTATTTCCATTAGTGAGCTCTGACAGCCACCAGACATATAACAGTTAATTATGGAAGCTGGAACAGAGGCTTGCCAGATAATTGTCAGCAAATTCTGAATTTTAAAGTGATTTTACATGGAAATTAAAAATTAAACATCAACAAAACATAATGGAATTCTTCTCTGGCATTTGTGAGATTTAAGTTAAGAATTCCATTACTTTTCAAGGCTCCTTTCCTTTCCTTTCCTTTCCTTTCCTTTCCTTTCCTTTCCTTTCCTTTCCTTTCCTTTCCTTTCCTTTTTCCTTCCTCCCTCCCTCCCTCCCTTCCTTCTTTCCTTCTTCTTTCTCTTCTTTCCTCTTTTCCCTTCTCTTCCCCCTTCCTCTCCTCCTCCCTTCCCCCCTCTTCTTCTTCTTGTGTGTGTGTTCCCTTAAAAAATATTTTAATAAAAATATGAACTGGGCCAGATTTAGCTCAAGGACAATAATTTGCTAACCTGAAATCTAGGGAGAATCAAACATTTCTCAGAAAGCAGCATAAATGATTTGTCAGCGTAGTTCTAATTCAAAAGTTTTATGAATCTATGCTGTTGCAGTAAAAAACTCAGCCAAAGGAAATATTGGGCAACATGGATGAACCATGAAGATATTAATGTAAGTGAAATAAGTCTTACAGAGAAAGACAGATATTGTATAATATCACTAATATGTCAAATCTAAAAAAGCTGAACTTATAGAAACAGAGTAGAATGGTGCTTACCAGAGGTTGGGGGGGGCTGGAGGAATTGGGGAGATGTTATTAAAGGGTGCAGACTTGCATTTAGAAGATGAATCAGCTCTCAGAGATTATTTGCAATGTTGGTTTCTTTTGCATGCTATCTATGCAGGAAACAGGCTGAAAGACAAAAGCGCATTATGTAGTAATTCAACTTCTGTGACGAGGGCAACAGCAATGGTGGGAGTAAAAATGTGGTGGTTTTGTGGCCCTTATATGATGCTGTAGAAGTGACCACATATACCTGGTTCAACATAACATAGAAGCTTTCTGACATATTTTAAAACTTCTCAAGAAGTAACTTAGTTCAGCAGCATCTTTTGAATGAAACAACTAGCTGTAAACATTATATTTAATGTGTAGATATTTTATACAAAGTTTATATTTTGCTCACAGCAGATTTTGGTATTCTATTTTTATTTTTATGAAAATATTATGTATACTACAATTAAAAAATAAAATATTTGGTTTTTATTTCTGGTTCCTGGCATATAGCTCCTAAAACCCTTGAAATTTCCTGAATGACAAAGGTGATAGGAACACCTTTTGTTTTAAGGAAGCACTTTTGCTTAATACTTGGATAGCTTCAAGATGAACGCTGATCTCCAAAAAGACTGAGACTTGATTAGGAGTTTTGAACTTTTATCCTTACCTTCCATCTTCTAGGAAGAAGAGGGACACTGGAGACTGAGTTAATTATGAATAACCAATAATTATTCTATCATACCCATGTAATGAAACTTTCATAAAACCACTAGTGATGAGGTTTATGTTTTAATTTATTTAATTAATTTATATTTTGGTTTAATGAACTCATTTTCAACCTAAATAAGTTGGAAATTTCCAAACTGTCAAACACCTCCTCATGTGAGGAGTGTGACATGCCCTAACTCTGTAGGGGAAGAAGTTCTTGTGCCTGGGATCCTTTGAGACAGGTTCCATACACCTTTTTATTTGGCTGTTCATTTTTATATTTTATAACAAACCAGTAAACATAAATAAGGTAACTTCTTAAATGAGTTCTGTGAGTTAACCAGAAAGTCATCAAACCTAAAGAGATAGTTATCCAAATTGTAGCCAGTCAGTCAGAGGTATGGTAGTTGGGAACTTGGGATTGGAAACTGAGGTGGGAGAAGTCTTGGGCGACTGAGCCCTGAAACTTGTGGAGTCTGACACCAACTCCAGGTAGCTGGTGTCAAACTTGATTTGAGTTCTAGGACACTCTGGTGCTGTTAGAATTGGTGTTGATGTCAAAAGTTAAAAACCTCCCATGAAGTCAAATAATAAGAAAATTAAAAACTTCACCACACTTCACACCCTCTAAATGAGCAGAGGTAAGATACACAATAAATAGATACGCACACATTTTCTCTTCAACCACACACAGAGAAATAATTTTGTAATAAATTAAGATGATAGCATACAGATATTTTCATTGTCAAAGTACAGTTATTAAAAATATTTTCTTTAATAGAATAGGATACAACTTTATTGACATATATACTTTATCTAATATCAAACATCACATTTCAAGCTATCATAAGTAGTAATTTTAGTATAAGTGTTGTATTTGAGAACAAGCTATACTAAGAAAACATAATCTTGCAAAAAACAGTAAACTGTGATTGTCCATAACACTTTTTATTTCTTTCCAACTATGAGCCTGTATATGGATTTACCCAACGTCTCTGAGGATTTGTTTGTAATACAGATAGAGGCTCCTCACCTTACAATGGGGTTGTGTCTCAATAAATCAATTGCAAGTTGAAAGCACCATAAGTCAAAAATACACTTAATACATCAAACCTACTGAACAGCATAGGTTACCCCAGCTTACCTTACAGTGTTTGCCATTGGTAATTATCTTGAGTTTCATCTCAAGGGTAACTGCTTTCCCCTTCTTTTTACTAGAAGCAGAAAACAGAGGTGGGAGTTTTTTAGACATTATGGCATGTGGCAACACAACACACAATTCTCCAAAATGCTGACAACACAGTACAATGTAGAATATCAGTTGTTTTTCCTCGTGACTATAAAGCTGACTGGGAGCTATGGTCACTGCCGCTGCCCAGCATCGTGAGAGAGTCTCCTACCACATTTCTAGCCTAGGAGGAGATAAAAATTCAAAGGAAAAAAGTGAGATGACGTAATGACCATTTCTGTAGAATATATCTAACGACACTAAAAAGTACTTACTATCTGAGTTCTGGAGGTACTATGTTTCAAACTAACTTTTAGAGATTCTTTTATGAAGCCAAGCATCATTGGAACAAAACATTCAGTGTATTTGAAATGTTATACACAGGAAAATCTTGGATGACTGAATCTTTGGATAAGCTGAGATAGTCTATCAATCAAAAGAGATGAAAAACACAAATCAAATTCCTCATATAAACTGAAATCAATAGGGTTCTGTCAGGCTGAAGTAAACAATATTGTATTATTAACTTCAAATATTATCTGCTGTAGCTAAATAATTTTATTTATTTTGTATCTGAGTTTTTTCTCTTATACATAATAATCTAGAGTCGTACAAATTTTGCACATAGAGGGATCATAGTTATTAAATAACTCACAGGTTAGAGTGCAAACTACTTTGAGATAAATGCTTTATTTTCTTCACTTTTAGATAAAGCAGTGACATGCACAACTATACCAATTTTTTTTAAATATAATTAAATTGAAAATGATGAAACCATGTCTCAAGGAGTTAAGTAAGTTTTCCAATGACTAACAGAGATTTAGGTGTAGCTAGAATTTAGAATTTATTTTTATCATTTATTTATTTATTTTTATGGATTCTAGAGAGAGGAGAGAGAAAGAGAGAGAGAGAAAACGAGTGACATGTTCTCCTACTTATTTATGCATTCATTGTTTGCTTCTTGTATGTGCCCTGACCAGGGATTGAACTTGCAACCTTGGCATATTGGGATAATGCTCTAATCAACTAGCTACGTGGCCAGGGAAAATTTATTATTTTTAAAAAAATTATAGACATTAGTAATATTACTATACCAGACTTTTTTTCAGCATAAATATCTTTAGCAATGGGAATTATTATATATGGCAGCTCTTATTTAGTGGGATTTCATAGTGATATATGTTAATTTATGCCCAGGGTTCCATACTGAAATGCCCAGATGAGATGAAGCTAGTATAGTGAGAGAATATAGGGGATTATGATAAATTGAGTAACTAAGGTCCTATCTAAATAAGGCTTCTGCTTCTCAGTTCTAGGAAATATCGGAGATTTATTATTGCTGGAGGCAGGGCAAGAAACTGTTTCAGAAACGAGGAAGAGTTTAGATGCTACCCAAGGAAAGGGTCAGAGACACAGACAGACAGAACCCCATGCCTGAGACCCAGGGACAGAGTGCCTGTCTATGACTGAGGTTGGGCCAAGAGAGTGTAGAGCCCTCTTGCTCCACACGGATGTTTATAGCAATTCTATTCACAAAGTGCTGAAACTTGGAAGTAAACGCGATGCCCTTCAGCAAGTAAATGGATCATGAACTGTTACATCCAGATAATTATTCAACACACACACAAATGAGCTATCAAAACATGAAAATGAATGGAGGAAACATAAATGCATATTACCAAGTGAAAGAAGCTGATCTGAAAAGGCTAATACCTACTGTAAAATCCCAATTAGATGACATTTTGGAAAAAGTAAAACTATGGAGAGAATAAAGAGATCAGTGATTGCCAAGGGTTGTGGCAGAGGTTGAGGGAAGGAGAAATAAATAGCCATGGCTCAGAAAAATTTCAGGGCAGTGAAAATACTTTGTATGATATAATGATGAATAAATGTTACCACAAAATGTCCAAATCTATATCACGTACAACACCAAGTATGAACACTAATGTAAACTACTGACATTAGGTAATGACACATCAATGTCGGTTCATCACACATTGTAACAAATTTCACACTCTGGCACAGGATGCTGGTAATGGGGGAGGTTATGAACTTGAGGGGGTAGGGGTATAAGAGAAATCTCTGTACCTTCCCTTCAATTCTGCTGTGAATGTATAACTGCTCTAAAAAGTCAAGATGAAAAAAACTCAAATAAATGAAAAAATTAAGAAAAGATCTTCAGATAGAAGCATTATCACAGAAGGTATATAATTAGGTGTATGTAAAGAAATATAGTGCTAGAAAATTTAAAATACAAAAATATTAAATTGTTCATTTTAATTATACTTTGAATAACTGATAGCTATACCAATATTATAAATGTGTTATGGGCTTTATACATATGCAAAAATAAAATGTTTGGCAACAATAGTACCAAGCATGGGTGGCACTAAGGTCCTCACACTGTACAAAAGTGATATAGTATTTACAATTGCATGATATAGCCCTAGAACAGTATTTCTTAGCCACATATGATCATTCCTTCTCCCTCAGTGCACACACATGTGCACATACACACACATGGGATATTCAGCAATGTCTGGAGAGACTTTGAGTCATCCTAAGGGAGATGTCCTACTTAGTCTAGTGGGTAGACTCCAAGGATGTGTTATACATCTCACAACACAGAGGACAGGCTCTTACAATTAAGTGACAATAGTCTGCCTTAAAAATGTTGATGGTGCTGAGGCTGACAAACCCTGTTCAAAAATTATCATCAATGATTTTAAAGTTACATATCTAAGAAGACAATAGTGAAAATAAATGTGATGGAAATAATCTTACTCCATTATTCCAAAAGAAATCAGGAAAAGAGAACAAAAGAAACAGAATATACAGGACAAATGGAAAATACCTTGCAAAATAGTAGATTAAATGCTAATAGTAGATTAATAGTAGATCACATTAAATTACATTAATATGTAGTTAATTACATTAAGTGTAAATGTTCTAAACACCCTCAATTAAAAGGCAGAATTTACCAAATTAAGTAAGAGAGCAAAACCAAAAATATGTTATATGAAACACAGTTGCAATGCCAATACAAAGATTAGTTAAAAATAAAAGAATAGTAAAGTATATTTCATGCAAACATTAATGAGAATCAAAGTGGCATGGTTATAATAACAGATTAAGTAGAATACAGCAAGAAATATTACTAATATAAAAAGGAGCATAACAAGATGATATAGAGTTTAATTTATAAAAAATATATGACCTTAAATGCAGTTTCAAAATAAGGGAAGCAAAATTAATAGAAAAATAAGAAATAGAAAAATCAACAATGAAAAATTTGGCCAAATAAATACCCTACTCTCAATAACTGATGTAAAAAGAGTATGGGAAATTAGCATAAATACAAAAAATCTGAACAATATTATTAACCAATATAATGATATTTATAGAATGTTTTATACCAGGAAGAGACTATGCAGTCTTTTCAAGTGTTCATGAAATATTCACCATGATAAGCAAAAATCTGACACTAAAAAAAATGAGCAAATTAAAAAAATAATAAAAATCATACAAATAACCAATGGGATTAAAATAAAAATAATTACTAAAAACAACTTCAAAATAATGTGTAGATCAAAATAGAAATTTCCCAAATAGAAAATAATTTTAATGAAAATATAACCTGTCAATATTTGAGAGCCTCACCTAAAGCAATGCTTCAGGGGAAGTTTGTTGCAATAAATGCTTATATTAGAAAAGAAAAGATCTTAAATCAGTTACCTTAAGTTATGCATTAAGAAACTAGATAGCTAAGAGCAAAGTGAATCTAAAGCAAGTAGAAAGAATTTAATAATATAAAGATAATAAAAACAATGAGATTAAAAACAAGATACCAATAGAGAATAGCATGAAATAAAGGATGGGTTATTTGTAAAAATCAATAAAATTGGTAATAATCTGACCACACCAATTGGAGGGAGGGAGTAGGGGGAGAAAGGACACTAGTATTATGGGTGTCAGGAAAGGGTGAGAAAATGTCACCACATGTTATACAGATATTTAAAAGACAATAAAAATATTATGTAACTTTGTCAATACTTGTGTTGACTTAGATAAAACACAGATTTTTTTGGAAGTCAAAGATGCCAAAGATTACATATGGAGAAATACATAACCCGGGTAGCCCTTGTCTGTTAAATAAATTAATGTATCATTAAACATTTTTCCCTCCTCTATGCATTAACACTGGCTCCAAATTAAGTGGTTTTATTAACAAATTCAGCCAAATATTCAGGGAAGAAATTATGCCAATTCAATACAAACATGTATTTACTATATAATTATTAATCATTATTAATTATAAAAGGAAATGAATGATTTTACAGTGGAGAAACCATACTGATTGCCTCACCCTAACATTACCAGTAATAGGACAAAGCTACATCATGTGAATCTTGATGTGATACACCAAGAACAAAATATTTCTTCTGTGATGGTCCTACAAAAAACACATAGTAGAACTGAGTCATATTCTACAAGATAACTTGCCTGTAATCTACAAAATCCTGAATGTCATGAATAACAAAAATAAAGAAATCAACACCTCAATTCAATGTGCCTGAAATAAAATTTATTTTTTCCATATGTCCTTCTTCTAAATTTTTAAATCATAATGTTAAATTATAGATAGTGGCAATGCTACCCACAGTCATATAATGGGGTGCAGTCAGGGCCCCCCTCCCTAGTTTGGCTGTGGGGTAGGAGACATGGAGCAGGGCCATTGAGGTTTACTTTGTATTTCAATAATAGCAGACTAGTCTTCCAGCCTAAGTGGAATCAGAAAGGTGTGCAAGACTTTAACACACAGGTGGCAAACACAAGGCCCACAGGCCAAATCCACCCCTCCACCTTGTTTTATCCAGCCTGGCACCTTGTTTCTACTCAGCAGCCACACCGAGCTCCTTGCCCCTAGTTAAGGAGTAGTTTACATTCATACAGTCCCACAATTACATCCGGCCCTTTGAAGGCAACTGCATGGCTGATGTGGCTCCCAGTGAAAATGAGTTTGACTCCCCTGCAAACCCATGATATAACTGGCAGGCAGCTCCCTCAGTTACCACACCTTCATCAGAGCTTGGGGATGGTTCACTCCACGCCATGGGGCCATGCCTGCCTGGACTAACTACAGCAGCCAGGAAAGGCAGAGAACGCAGGAGTGCTGCAGGTGTAGCCAATTATGGGAAGAGTTGGAAATGGGGAAATGGAGGATTTTCCAGGCTGGGATTTAAACAAAAGGCAAGCTGGCATGAAGGATGGGGGACAAAGCGAGGCCATGAGGGAAGAAAATGGGTGAAAGTACTCTTGATGGTGGGCCATGAGCAGGTGCCATGTGGTTTTGGATTAAGAACTGGACATCATGGTGACATGCCTGATGGTGCTGGGGACTGCAGGAGACCCACCCAGCTGAGCACAGATTACTGGGAGGAACTGGGAGTCTAGCCGAGCTATGGACTTCTATTTCTTTTCCTGAGATACGGTACCCCTGACTGGCCTGGTTTGTCAAGTGGAGGCAGGATTGTGTGTGTGTGTGTTTGTGGGTGTTTTAAAGGAATTTTGGGATTTAATGATGCCATTCCGCCATTACCCTAAACATGCATAACTTTTGAATTAATAGTTCCTTTTCTTTTCACCAAACTCTGGCATTGAGAGCCACAATTCCTGATACCTGGTGGCAGGCAAGATGAACCTAGTGCAGAAAGACCCCAGGGGAGGGGGCTTGTTTAGGTAACAGCATCTGAGTCCCCCACAGGTTCATTTCTGTAAAAGTCATACAGAAGATCAATAACAGGATGCCATTTTATTGACAACATTATTCCTTAACACCAAGTTTATGAATTCTGCCAATTTACTTCTGAAATATAATTCAAATTCATCCACTCCTGAAAGCAACTTTATTGAAATTAATTTAAGTATTACACAGGTGATACATTGAAGTCTAAAATAAAATGGTTTTAAGTGTTCTTACAGAGTTATGCAATCATTCTCACAATTTTAGAACATTTCACTACCCATCCAAAAACAATGGACAGTAGGGAATTATCCATTAGCAATCATTTCCCACATCCCCTCAACCTTCCCTCTCCTAGGCAACCACTAATCCACTTTCCATAGATTTGCTTCTTTGAGACAAATGGGATCATATGACATATAATCTTTCTTTTTTTTTTGCTTACATCTTTCATATAACATAATGCTTTTAATGTTCATCTATGTTGTAGCACATAACTTATTTTGATTTCCCTTGTATACCACACCTTGTTTATCCATTCATCAATAGGTGGATATTTGTTTTGTTTGTTATACTTCTTGGCTGTTATGAATGATACTGCTATGAACAGTCATGAACAAGTGGTTGTGTGCATGCATGTTTTCAATTCTTTTGGTCATATACCTATTATTGGAATTGCTGGGTAATATGCTAATTCTAGGTTTTATGTGTGAAGAATTACAAAACAATTAACCAAAGTGGTTGCAAAATTTTACATGATCAGTAGCAATGTATGAGGATTCCAGTTTCTTCACATCTCTCCCCAAATTTGTTATTTCTTTTTTTTGTTATAACCATCTTAGTTAGTGTGAAGTTAGATCTCATTTTGGTTTTGACTTGCATTTATGTAATGGCCAATAATACTGAATATCTTTTCATGTGTTCACTGGTTATTTGCAAAATTTTGAAGAAAGATATATTCAGATAATTTTCTGATATTATAATTATCTTTTTACTATTGCATTTTAATTTCTTTATATATTCTTAATATAAGTCCCTTATCAAATAAATTATTTGAAATTATTCATTCCATTTATATAAGTTAACTTTCTACTTTCTTGAGGATATCATTTGCTACCCATTTTCTTTTATTCCCATAGTAACTCTTTGAATTCAGACCCTTCTCTTTTCTAGATCATTTTGAATTGTTTTGTAGACTTCTAGATGGACACTTCTCTTCAGTTCTACCCTCTCACATCAACCCATCATGTAGCAATCAGTTTTCATTCAAAGCCAAAAATTGATTTCCATTTCTTCCTCACAAACATTTCTGTGGCTTCTCTTTGCACTTAACAAATGCCTAGCTCTTAAAACAGCATAAAACACATTTGAATATTGGCTTAAGCCTATAATTTTAATATAGTTTCAGGTATTAATGTCTACATCCTTTCATGAACCTTGAGCTCCCACTGCCCCAGTCCAGTTTTCAGATTTTTTATAAAATTATTTCTATACCTCTGTACTATTGCTCACATCTGAAACACTGTTTTCCTCTTCCATCTCCACCACCAAATCTGTACGTATCCTTTTATGCCATACTTGCAAATCACATCATTTGGAAAGACTTTTCCAATCACCATGTGCTCAGCATACACTAAGCATTTGTTTCTGTCTGAGGGAAATGGTATAAGGACCAAACAGCACAGGTAATGATGTATCTGTTTCAGTGGCTGTTAAACTGCTCATGAGGAGAGACCATGCACATTGTATGTGGTCTAAGTCCAACATGTTATTGCATATACTGGGCACATTTTTATTTAATGAATAAAAATAAAATATTTTAAAGAAATAATTTAGAATGTATTTGTCAAATAATGAACTAATTATTGACTTTACAAAAAAAGTTAACTGCAAATAATTTTCATTTATTTACTTTTTATGTCAAAATACCATTAGGAAATTTTATTATCTTTTAGAATAAAATTTCATTATAGTCTACTTTCAGGATATCTGTTTCAGCATGCATGCTTTGTATATAATCATTTCTACAAATGGTCTTCTGTAATTCACATTATCAGTGGGCATGATTGCAGAAATAGGGTCTCTTCTTTGCTTTGCTTCTCTTTTCCCTCAGCAACTTGCATCAATGAGAAATACCACATTTTTCATCTTGTGCATTTTGAGCCACAGATCCCTTATCAAGTAAAATAACTCTATTAGATCAGATGATTTCTAATATTCCATTTAATTCCTAAAATCTGCCATGTGCTGGTTATTTGTTTATTAGCTTGGGCAGTAGTCACAGACCTTAGGTGTTACTTTCCCCCTTTACATTGCCATCAGCATTTAAATCTCAGCTCCTAATTTAATGGGAATTTTTAAAAAATGTTTCAGTTCTTCCAAGATGGTGGTGCCTTTTGCTTTTGGGGAACTTAACTGAACAGAATATATATGAAATTTCTACAATTGTAAAGCTGCACCAGTGATCCATTCTTAGCTTTTAACTAGTTGTTAGTAAGAATTTTTGGAGATTTAAAATGTATTCAAGTCATATTATTTCCTTCCCTTAAATCCCCAGTGTGATCTTCCCTTTTATGCCTTTACATAGAAAGTAAATACTGCTGAGAAAAATTTGATTTGACCCTATACAATTATTTTCATTCCCCCTTGCTTCACTCATTTTAATTTAATATCTTTCCTCATTTTGTATTCAGATTTCTCATATTTCTCATCTGTACTAACATAATTAATTCTAGTTGGTGTGTTAGGCTAGAATATTCCCTTTCTATACCTTAATATTTTTGAAGAACCTTTTGACTCTTCCTCCTATTTTTTCTTCATTACTTTTATTATTATCATCATCATTATATCAATAGCAATAATAAGAAGATAATATATCATTATCAAGTGTCTTTTATGTATCAGAAATAACTCTAGGTGTTTTTGCATTATGTTTCTGACTAATCACTACAATGACACAAAGAGGTGGATATTTTTAAATCCAATAAGAAAACAAAGAGTCAGAATGATTAAATTTAAGGTTTTATGGAAAGTAAGTGGAAAAACTTGGAAGAAATCTTACTTCATACTTTATAGGTTCATACTCCCATTGAATATATCTAATTTGGAGAAAGAAAATTCATGCATGTTGAGAATTTTCAGGTGAATATTTTCTTATATGCACCTGCGGGTTTCAAGAAGGCTGAGTCTAAAATCATGAAATTGGGGCATAAGGAAAGAAACAATGTATTAAGCTATATAGATCTTCATTTGAATCCCAGTCTATAACAGTGTTATTTAGCCTAAAATGCCTGACAATTAAGTGAATCTCTCTGAGATTTAGTTTTGTTTTTTTTTTTTACTCTTCCAAGGAGAAAATATTGTTTGCCTTGCATGTGTTCTATAAAAATGATAGCGGTTGTTATTTTAACGTCAATAGTGGCCATACCACACTTTAATTCAAGAAAACAGTAGGTGTTAGAGAACTATATGGACTTTAAAATAATAAATATTTAGGCTTTGAAATAGGTCAAAGCTATAATGGTTTTTACTTTACTTTAAAAATGAAACTATAGCCCTGGCTGGTGTGGCTCAGTGGATTGAGCACCTGCCTGCAAACCAAAATGTTGCCTAGTCAGGGCACATACCTGGGTTGCTGGCCAAGTCCCCAGTAGGAGGTGCTCCAGAGGCAACCACACATTGATGTTTCTTTCCCTCTTTCTCTCTCCCTTCCCATCTAAAAACAAATAAAACCTTTAAAAAAATAAATAAATAAAAATGCAACTATATTTTCAAAATATGAGTTTTATGAATTATTATAGAATATCATTACATGCTGAAAAGTAAATTAAGAGACTTTAGGATGGTATGCAATCATCCCCCCCCCCCTGCATTTTTCCTCCAAGGACAACTATACACTTTGAAAATGGTACAAGACACAATCAAAGAACTCTGAAAGGATTCTGAAAGTAAGAGGAAGGTCAGCTGGTTTACAACACCAGGAGTAAAGGTTTAGATGGCAGCAGAACATCTTGTGTCTCCCCACAAAAGAGAGGTAGGCCACCAGACATGGAATTTCCCAAACCCCAACCTAGCAACTGAACGAGGGTCATTTCTCTTCAAGCAGAAGTCCCTCCGACAATGTCAGGGAAGTCTGACAATGGAAAGGGGATCAGTTGAAAGCCCTGACCAGAGATAAGGGGTACCAGTAGAGGTGCCCCTTCCCTAGCAACTCTGAAACTTCCCTTATCCACCAGGAGATATCCAGATGGGTAGGCAGAGCTAGCAGAATAAGCAGAACCCAGCAAGTAGTCTGATGCAGGAAACCCCTTGATCCTCATGTGACCAAGTCTCTCCTACCCTGCCTAGAGTCACTAGGATGGGTAGGCAGAACCCATGAAAGGGACAAATTTATAGCAAAAGCCTGGAACAGTATCTTTTTCCTTGCTGTGTCCAGACTCATCTGTTCTGCATAGCAAAGGAAAATAAGCAGGTAGAACTGGTAAAACAGCACCGTTTGCAGTCACAACAACCTGGTTTGGGGAATCTTTTTTTTTTTTCTCAGTGAGACCCAGATTATCCCTCTCTTCTAAAGGACATTGGATTAGACAAGTGGGCTAAGGACCCAGTTATGGCAAGGAACCCAGTTATATTATAGCAAGGGGTAGGTTGGAGAAGTACCTGGGTCCCTGTAGGCACGAGACTGTCCGCTCCCATTCATAAACATGAGCAAGAGGCACTTGTAGAGAAATCCCATTACACTCTCCCCCACTGAAAGATTCCTGGCACCCAGACCTGAGAAAACCCTTTCCACATTCTGAGACAACACCACAAGGGAAACTTTGGTGCAAAAGCAGCATGAGCTAAACCAGGCAGGTGAAAATAATTCCACAAAGACTCTGGAAATTAAACTGACATTGGAACCACAGTCCACAAATGTATTCTAAGCCCCAGAAGCTAAATCTAAACATGGTGACTACTTTCTTAAAAAAGAAAAAAAAAAGAGAGAGAAAAAAGTTAATTAGGAGCCAGAGTCTCAATATAAAAGAAGAAATAAAAAATCACCCATTATAGCAAAAAACGAAAAATACAAGTTGAATATGAAGAGACAATCAACTGATGCCAAGGCTCAAATCAATCTTGTTAGAAGTAGCTGGCAAGAATTGTAAAGCAGCTATCATAGAAACATTTCAAAGGGCAGTTATGCAATTTCTTGAAAGAAATTAAAGAGTAGAAAATCCTAGCATAGATGTAGAAGTTATAACAATTAACCAAACAAATTAAAAAACTAAAATTAAAACATGCAATAACAGGAAAAATGTTTAGGTGGGTTCAATTGATAGAGAATATGAATTAGGGAACAATATAATTAATACAATCCAAACAATAGAGAGAAAATAGGCAGAAACAAAAGAAAATTATCAGAAATTCAGGAACCCATGGAACATAACAAAAGATTCAATATTTCTATCATTGGAGTCCCAGAAGAGGAGGAATACAAAATTTGGGTGAAAAGTGTATTTGAATAAATGATGACTGAAAACTTCCCAAATTTGGTAAAAGACAAATTTACAGATAACAAGCTGAGAAAATTACATATGAGTGAACCCAAAGAAATCCATGTGAAGACATATCATTAATTAAACTTTTGAAAAGAAAAGAATATATTGAGAGCAGCCAAGATAATGGCACATTATTTATAGGGAACACCAACCTATATTATTATGGATTTTTCATCTGAAACTATTGAGGCCAGAATGAAGTCACACTATTTTCCAAATACTAGAAGAAACTAACTCTATTTACTAACATAATAATACCTGGTGCAACCACACTTCTAGAATAGAAAGTAAATAAATACATTCTAAAAATAAAACTACTTTGTCTACTTTAGACCTATACTAAAGATTGGCTAAAAGAAGTTTTTGAAAAGAAAGGAAAAATAAAATAAAGAATTATGGAACATTTTGGAAAAAAGAAGAAACTATGCAAGAGGAGAAAGAGGAGTACATGTAATAGACTGCTTTTTCATTCTGAGTTTCTAAATCACATATAATTACTGCAACAAAAATTTTAACACCATCTAACACCCAAGAGGGTGGTGATATTTAAAAGTAAGACCTAAATGGAAGTGAGATATTCACACTTCACTTTACACTGGTGAAATGTTGATACCAGTAGCCTGTTTATAAGTCACACATGCATATAATACTTATAGAAATCACTATGAAAACTATACCAGAAAATACTCTCAACAACATTTTAAATAAATTTAGATGGAATCCTAAAAATGTTGTTAGCAGTAAAACAGGACAAAATAAATCCCTTTATGATAACCAGGAAAAAAAAATAGAAAACAAAGTATCAAATTTAAATACTAATATACCAATAATTATCTTAAATGTAAATGCTCTAAATACAAACATCAAAAGACAGAAATGGGTAGATTTTTAAAAAATGACATGAATTATACTTTATTTGCAACAAAGTATTAATAAGTCTAAGGTTCTTATCCTTAAAGAGACCAGGTTGTGGGATTGGCCCTATCCTATTGTCTAGGAACCTGGTTTTCCAGAGGGTTCTCAGCATTTTCTGGTAAGAATGTGTCATTCTGCCTAAACAGTTTTTGTAAGCAGTCTAGTCTATACTGAACACCTACTTTCCTTTAGGGAATCTGAAGTTTTGGTACATGCCAAGCAGAAGATGCCTATATGACTAGTTCCAAATTAAAAAATAAAAACAAAAACCTCTGGGTACTGAACCTCTAATGAGCTTCTCCAGTAGGTAACATTTCACATGGTTTTCACACACATAGCTTCAGGGATTGAGCACTTACTGTGTGACAACACTGGGAGAGGACTCTTCTTCAACAGCTGTACTTGTTTTGTTCTGTCTTTTACTCCATGTGACATTCCCTTTGCTGAATAAATCCTTTGCTATAATAAAACACAGCAGTGAGTTGACCATATGCTTCATCCTGATAACTCTTTTACCAAATCATCAAATGGGAAGGTGGTGTTGAGAATCTCCAAAATGTGCTACTTATGAAAAATGACCTCAAATTCAACAACATGAATAATTTGAATATATGTGTGCATATATATGTGTGTGTATATATATATAATCAAACACTAAGCAAGAGTAGAGAATTAGCTATATTAACATATTATAAAGTAGATTTCAGAGAAAAATAATAGTATAGACAAAGAGATACTTTACATATTGATAAAAGCAGCAGTATTCCAGGAGGACGTGATTATAAATACAAACATGACCAAAATACCAGGAACTCATATTTAAAACCAAACATAATAGGACTGACAACAAAAATATACAAATCTGCCCTTATAGTTGAAAATTTTAACATCTATATAGTAACTAATATGCCTACTAGACAGAAAATTTCAAAGATGTAGAAGTTATGGACAAAGAAATCAACTAATGGGTTCTAATTGACATTTTAGAATGCTCCACCTCACAGCAGCAGAATGCACATTATTTATGCATCCATGGAATGTTCTCTGTAATAAACCACAAATTGGTCCATAAACATACCTTAAAATTTTTTAAATAATTGAAACTATAGAGAATATGTTCTCTGACAATATGGAATCAAAATAGAAATCAACAACAGAAAACAGGAAAGTCAAATAGAAAGTAAACATACCTCTAAGTAATATATACATCAAAGAAGAAAGTTAAAAAAAATATTAAAAATACATAGAACTGTTTTTTGAAAAACCACACAGGATATCAACTTTGTGGGATTTCAGCAAAAGTAATGTTGAAAGGAAAAATGAAAACTCTAAAGACTTACACTAGAAACTCAAAGCATCTCAATTTAACAAATTAAGCTTTTATTTCAGAAATTAGGAAAACAAAATCACAAAATAAACCCAAGCAAGCTGAAGGAAAGAAATAATGAAGATAAAGCAGAAATCAATAGATGTGGAGAACTTTGTGACAGTTGCCACATGAGAGGAGCGGTTGAGGGAATGGGTTAAAAGGTAAAGTAATTGGGAAGTACAAATTGGTATTTACAGAATAATCATGGAGATATAAAGTACAGAGTAAGGAATAGTTTACAGCATTATTGTAAAGTCAATGATATTGTAGTTATATGTATGGGTACCACATAAATATCATTAATTACACTTTTGTATATATGTATGGTTGGATGGGTATTAGACTTACCAAGATGATTGCTTTATTAGTTATATAAATGTCTAATCACTGGGTTGTACAGCTGAAACTAATATAATATTGTATGTCTACTCTAATTCAACAATAAAAGTATAAAAGGGAGTGGTACAAATAACTTGGTGTTTGTAAATACCACAACTTAGAATAAATGAAAAAATCTTCAAATACTGCAAACTACCAAAACTCAACCAAGATGTAATAGGCAGGATACATTGTTCTATAACTGTAGAAAATTGAATTTGTAATTTAAAAACTCCTTACTGAAAATTTCCACACCTAGATTATTTCACTAGAAAATTTTACTAAACATTTAAATAAAAATCAACATTAATTTTACACATTATCTTTCAGAAAATAGAACATTTACTAAATCTTTGCATGGGTCCAGTAGTTCCCTAGTGCAAAAATCTGACAACACAGTAAAATAAAAGTAAGCTACAAATTAGTACCTCATATGAACTCAACAAAATATTGACAATTAATTGAATTTGACAAATATAAATAAAATTATAAAGCATAGATATATGAGATTTAGTCCAGTTATACAAGTCTGGCTCAACATTTGATAACCAAAGAATGCAATCCACTATACTAATAAGCTAAAAAAGAAAAATTATATAATCATAACAATAGACACTGCATTTAACAAACATTAGAAAATGTATTTGACAAATTTATTTATGGTAGAACCTGTCAGACACTTAGAAATAAATAGAAGGGAATGTCTCATACATCAAAGAACATTTACCAAAAAATCAATGATGGTGAAGGAATAAATGTTTTCCCTCTAATATCCAGAAAAAAGCAGTCCCTTCTCACCACTCTTATTTAATATAGTACTGGGAGTTCTAGCCAATGAAATAAGGTGATAAAAGGAAATAGAAGGCATACATATCAGGAAGATAGTCTGCTGAAAACAAAAATATTGATAAAATGTATAAAAGAAGGCCTAAATAAATGAAGAGACATACTATCTTCATGCAATAGAAGACTCAACATAGTAAATATCTCAATTATTTCCGAATTGAGCTATAAATTTAATATAATTTCTACAAACAGTTCAGCAAGTTTAATTGTAGATACAGATAAGCTTATTTTAAAATTTATGTAGAATGGTAAATTACCTAGAATAGCTAAAACAATCTTAATGGAGAGGAATAACAATATTAAGGCTATTTATCTAAAATAAATGGCGGATCTTCAGTTCCATCCATGCTGTCTCAAAGGGTAGAAGCTCCTTCTTTCTCTCTGCTGCATAGAATTCCATTGTGTAAATGGACCATAGTTTTTTGATCCACTCATTTGCTGATGGGCACTTAGATTGCTTCCAGCACTTGGCTATTGTAAATTGTGCTGCTATGAACATTGGGGTACACAGGTTCTTTTCGGATTGGTGTTTCAGTGTTCTTAGGGTATAATCCCAGCAGTGAAATTGCCAGGTTAAAAGGCAGTTCCATGTTTAGTTTTCTGATGAAATTCCATACTGTTTTCCACAGTGGCTGCACCAGAATACCATATGATCTCACCTTTAACTGGAACATAATCAACAAAAGAAAAAAAACAAACAAAATATAACCAGAGACACTGAAATTAAGAACAATCTAACGATGGCCAGGAGGAGGGGCAATAGTGGGAAGGGTTTTAGGAACAAAACAAAGGACACATGGACAAAACCGAGGGGGAGGGTGGAAGCAAGGGAAGGAGGTAGGTTTGACTGGGGTTGTGGGGAGGGGTGGGGAGAAAATGCAGATAACTCTAATTGAATAACAATAAAATAATTTATAAATAAATAAGTAAATAAATGGAGGATCAAAAATAGGTCTGCACAAATATTTGACAAATGTAAAAACCTATGAACCGGAGGAAGAAAAACCTTGTCAACAAATGATAATAGAGCAACTGGACATCCATAGGCTATATATATACAACATTGACCTAAGTCTTATACTTTATGCAAAAATTCACTTAAAATGGATCATAGACTTATATGTAAAGTATAAAATTATAAAGCTTTTGGAAAAAATAAAACATAGGAGAAAATCTTCAGAAAAAGAGTCCTTAAACTTGACAATAAAAACATAATCTAAAAAAAACTATTGATAGATTGTACCTCTTCAAAATTAAAAACTTCTGTTCTGTGAAATATTGTATAAGGAGAATGTTGGAATATTTAAAGATGTCCTGGAGGTTCCTAAGCCTCTCCTCATTTTTTTGAATTCTTGTTCTTCATTCTTTTCTGTTTGGTTGTTTCTTTCTTCCTTCTGCTCCACTCCATTAATTTGAGTCCCAGTTTTCCTCCCATCACTATTGGTTATCTGTGAGTTTTCCTTCATTTCACTTATTGTAGCCTTCATTTGTTCATCTAACTTGCGACCAAAATCAACCAATTCTGTGAGCATCCTGATCACCAGTGCTTTGAACTATGCATCTGATAGGTTGGGTATCTCTTGGTTGCTTAGAAGAATTGGCTCTGGGGCTCTGATCTGTTCTCCCGTTTGAGCCATTTTTTTTTTGGTCTGGTTGTGGCTGTTACATAAAGGGGTGGAGCCTTAGGTGTTCCCCAGGGTGGGGCAGCCCAGGCACTGGGTTGTGACGCTGTATGTGGGGGTGGGGTCTTGGTGTTTTTAGGTTTTATTTCCCAGCACTAGGGCCCTGGGTTGTGAGTTCTGTCTCGTTCCCCATTTCTACCTGGATTATCAGTGCACAAATGTGGGACCACCTTGTCAGCCAGCCACCTTGCGCCTGGGATCCTCTAGCTGCTGCCTGTGTGCTTGGGGCCTGCCACCCACTGCCCTCTGGCCTGGGTCCACCAGAAGCTGCCTGCACACCCCGTCTGCCAACCTCCGCTTCCTCCTGCTGTGACTCTGCCCCTTTTTCTGGTCTGGATGAA
This sequence comes from Anoura caudifer, assembly GCA_004027475.1. Classification (NCBI taxonomy): domain Eukaryota; kingdom Metazoa; phylum Chordata; class Mammalia; order Chiroptera; family Phyllostomidae; genus Anoura; species Anoura caudifer. The sequence continues at coordinate 257,013 of PVKU01001521.1, read as the reverse complement.
TAGCTGTCAGACCTCCATACAGTTCAATTTTCTCTCAGTTCTGGAGGTTTTCTTGTTTCTAAATCCTTGTCCTTAATTTTGTTTATGCGAGGAAGCACAGTGTGTCCACCTATGCCTCCATCTTGGCCAGAAGTCCCCCATTTGATATTCTTTATTGTTGTGGTTTATATTATTGTTTTTGTTTTACTATTATTTTAATGTGTCAAGAGAAAGAGGAAATAAATATGTATTTGTGTTATCTACAATTTTCAACCGTGAGTATCCATTAAAGTATTCTCCACATAAAAATATAACTTGTTTATTTAACCAGTAGTAATTTAAGAATCATTTTTTAAGAATTTAAAAAATATTTGTTTCCCCCAGAAATATAATTGAAAACTAAGGCCGTAATTACATTTAGCAAGCCAACACATAATTGAAACATGGATTTCTTTTACTTTACTCATGTTTCATGTGATTTTAACTACTAGCCTTTCATAATTAAAAATAAGTTCAGTTTCTTATAAAGTATTTTGAAATATTTATTGGAAATAGTTTTGATTATACAGAGAGAAGTGTTTTCCTATATTATTTGTTACTGAGTCAATGCTAGGCACACAATATCAATCAATTAATGCTTGTTTGTAAATGAACACCAGTGTAATTTTAACAGGTAGTAATGTGCAGTTTTGTGTTTTGTGAATCTTAGATGATTTTCAAGCATCGCCCCTTTTACCCCCATATCAATCTCCCTTCCAACCTTGTCTTTAGTTTCTTTGTCTTTAGTTTCACTGACACTAAAGTGACTCATCTCAGTGGAGCAGAAAAGTAAAAGCAGAATCATTGTTTGGAAACGCTGACACATTTTACATTATTTCCCTTAGTTCAAGAACCAAAACATTCAATTCATCTTAAACTTGCCAATAATAGCAAAATTGTTTCCAAGCCCTTCAATCTCTTAATAGTTACAAAACTTCAATTAACCTTTTTTCCCCCAAACCTAGCATCCTATTTCTCAGTGAGGCCATTTTATGTAACTTTGTGTTCCTGATTAGAAGACTGGAACAAGGCAATAGTGAAAATAACAATCAAGGAAAACATTTAAAGCACAAAAGGTAAAGCAGTTATGAACACTCCCGATTCAACCACTTTCTGGGAAGATTACATTAAGGTATGATATTATTTATAGTTTGGAGGGCTATTGTAAAGATTTAATTAGCAGTGAAGGAAAAGAAGAACAAGCAATTTTGTGTTAAAGCAGTTTGACTTTTTTAAAAATTATATTTTATTGATTATGCTATTACAGTTGTCCCATTTCTCCCCCATCATTCCCCTCCACCCTGCACATCCCCTCCCACCCACATTCCCCCTTTAGTTCATGTCCCTGCGTCATAAATTCTTCAGCTTCTACTTTTCCCACACTATTCTTGCCCTCCCCCTGTCTATTTTCTACCTACTATCTATGCTACTTATTCTCTGAACCTTTTCCCCCCTCTCTCCTCCCTCTCCCCTGTTGCTAACCCTCCATGTGATCTCCATTTCTGTTGTTCTCTTCCTGTTCTAGATGTTTGCTTAGTTTGTTTTTTGTTTTAGGTGTGGTTGTTAATATCTGTGAGTTTGCTGTCTTTTTACTGTCCTATTTTTTATCTTCTTTTTCTTACATAAGTCCCTTTAACATTTCATATAATAAGGGCTTGGTGATGATGAACTCCTTTAACTTGACCTTATCTGAGAAGCACTTTATCTTCCCTTCCACTCTAAATGACAGCTTCACTGGATAGAGCAATCTTGGATGTAGGGCCTTGCCTTCCATTACTGGGAATACCTCTTTCCAGCCCCTTCTTGCCTGGAAGGTTTCTTTTGAGAAATCAGCTGACAGTCTGATGGGAACTCCTTTGTAGGTGACTGTCTCCTTCTCCCTTGCTGCTTCTAGAATTCTCTCCTTCATTTTAATCTTGGCTAATGTAATTATGATGTGCCTTCGTGTGTTCCTCCTTGGGTCCACCTTCTTTGGGACTCTCTGAGCTTCCTGGAATTCCTGGAAGCCTATTTCCTTTGCCAGATTTGGGAAGTTCTCCTTTATTATTTGTACAAATAAGTTTTCTACTTGTTGCTCTTCCTCTTCCCCTTCTGGTACCCCTATAATTTGGATGTTGGAATGTTTAAAGATGTCCCGGAGGTTCCTAAGCTTCTCTTCATTTTTTTGAATTCTTGTTTCTTCATTCTTTTCTGTTTGGTTGTTTCTTTCTTCCTTCTGCTCCACTCCATTGATTTGAGTCCCAGTTTTCCTCCCACCACTATTGGTTATCTGTGAGTTTTCCTTCATTTCACTTATTGTATCCTTCATTTGTTCATCTAATTTGTGACCAAAATCAACCAATTCTGTGAGCTTCCTAATCACCAGTGCTTTGAACTGTGCATCTGACAGGTTGGCTAATAGTGCTTTGAGCTGTGCATCTGATAGATTGGTGATCTCTTGGTCATCTAGATGAATTGGCTCTGGGGCTTTGATCTGTTCTCCCATTTGAACCATTTTTGAGGGTTTTTTTTGGGGGGGCATCTGGTTGTGGCTGTTACATAATGAGGGGTGGGGCCTCAGGTGTTCCCCAGCGCAGGGCAGCCCAGGAGCTGGGTTGTGATGCTGGATGTTGGGGCGGGGTCCGAGAGGGAACAATGGTGCTTGCTCCATTCTCTCTCAAATTCCAATCCCTTCCACCACTTTCCCCAAGCAAATTGGGCCCTTCTGGTGCTGATTTCCTTGTGGGTGGGCTTGTGCATGTTCTAGGATGCTGTGGCAAACTCTCCTGTGAGGCTGGGATTCTCTCCTGGCACCTCAACCACCACAAGTGTTTTCAATCAGTGCTTTTAGGCTTTATTTCCCTAAGGTGCTGGGGCCTTGTGTTGAGCAATCTGTCTTGCTGCCTGTTTTCAACTGATTTATGTGCACGTGAATGTGTGACCACAGTGAGCCGCCTAGTGCGCCTTGCCTGGTCTGCTCATTGCCTCCCTGCTCTCGGTAACTGCCACCTGTGTGCCTGGGGTGTGCCAACTGCTGCCTGTGTGCCCAGGACCACTAGCCACTGCTTTTTCCTGCCGAGACCCCTCTCTGCTGGCCACTGACTCCGCCCCTCTTACCGGTCTGGGTGAATCATTGTCAGACTTCAGCAGAATTCAATTTTCTGTCTGTTCTGGTTGTTTTTTTTATTTTGTTCTATATTTTTATTCTCCTTAATCTTGGTTGTGAGAGGAGGCACAATGTGTCCACCTACACCTCCATCTTGGCAGGAAGTGCAGTTTGAGTTTTTAAAAAACTTTGTTTTTTAATTAGAGTGGACATTCAATATTATTTCATTAGTTTCAGATTTGAAAGCAGTTTGACTCCAAGTAACTAAACATTGACACAATGGCTTTCTCCTGTTTCTTTACATAGCTGTACCAAAAGGGATCAGGTTTCTCACGGAAAAATAAAAAAACAAACCAAAAAAAACCTAAATCAAAGAACCAAGTTAGTATAATATTGTAGTTATAGAATTATGGTGAAGTGGATAACTCTCAAAGTCAGTCTCAATCCATAAAATGGCTTACTTTCCATGGTGTGAACTACAGAAAAATAAAATCTTAATTCAATTTTTATTTATCTTGCCTTTAGACCTCATAGGTGGGAGGAGAGAGAATAGAGTAGGAAAAGATTGTAGGTTGTTTTGATATTTAATACTTAATAATATTTAAATATTTTTCTTATTTATTAATTAGAAGAACTGAATAAGCAGAGTTTTTTGTGGGGGGAAGATGTTGCTTCCATTGTTATATCTAGAAATATTATTTCTTGCTCATATAATAATTAGGGTAGAGCCTCTTGTTTTAATATGAACTATGTTTAACCCAAAGAGGCCAACCTCTGTAATAAACAATCCTAAAATATTACAGGCTAAACATAATGAAAATTTATTTCTGTCTAATATCATAGTTCAAATAAGGGGTTTTCGGGGGACCTGGTTTTGGTTTTTCTTTCTTTTTTCTAATAGCTCTTTAAACTAGTCAAGGAAAAGTATCTGTTTTGATCATTGATATTTTTTCTTAAAAAGTTTTATTTGCTTATTATTTTTATCTGATAATCAAGCTAGACAAAGTTCTAACTCCATAAAAACAAACAAACAAACAAAAACAAACAAACAAAATGCCTGTATTCCTGTAATTCTAGGTAAGTCTTTTTCTTTTCTGGGCTGTATTTTCAATGTTCTGATACTACAGAACATTGATCATGATCATGCAGTATTGAAAGCTTTTTCCCTTTAATCATTAAAAAAAAAAATGATAAAAGGAACAATACAATGATATCCTGGGCTGGCTTTGTTAGGTGGCAGCTGGGAATGAGTGGCCAGAGGGGAAATAAAGGCAGGGCCCTTGCCATTATACTCTAACAAAGACTTAACACAAAGAGGCTGGAAGCTAAGGGAGACATGTCTCACCCACTAGTTCCGCAGACCTGAGCCTGGTTGTTTAATATTGCCAAGTGTTCCAACATCACAAGCAACTCTAATGTTCGCCTTGGGGGAGGGAAGAGTTCTTGAGAATAGGCTTCTGTAAGCTTCTGCATCAATCTTACTAAGATTGCCCTGTGTCCTGATTATCTTGTGACCTAGAAGGTGGGAGGGAAGTCCTTGAAATTCTCTGTACCATTTCCATGATCTGGGAAGAACCTCCACAAATACTTTTGTTTGGGTAAACAGTCCCCTAGAGAAAACTGGCACCACCTTTACCCACCAATCAATACGTAACTCTCTCACCTCCATCCCTCCAATTAAGTCCTCAAAACAAAGGACTTGAGGAATCTTGCCACCCCTGCTCTTGCCTTCCCCCTCCACCTTGGCAAGGCTCCTTCTCTTCCATTAGAACATATCACTAATAAACCCTGCTTGTGTGCTATAGACTTGTTGATCTATAATTCTTTAACTGCATCTCTCCTGGGACCCTTACTAAGATCTCACCCTTTGTCTCTAGCAGTCAGTATTGTCTCAGTGTCTCATAGGCTAGGTCTTCTAGCCTTTCTTATCTTTGGGATAAAGGAGATGCAGGACTGTGGGGGTGGGGCATTCAAATGCACTAGGCCTGTGTTTGGAGGTAGAAACAATGAAATCTGAAATGAGTTATTTGGTATTTACCCAGGCCCTGAAGACTTAAGAGGCACTTCCTTCTTCCAGCCCAAGTTCTCAGGTGTCCCTGTGTGAGTGGGGGCCTAGTGGAGATGTTTGATTCAATCTCCAAAACATGCAGGAGACTCAAGGGGAACTCCCTGCTTCTCTGGGGATGTGCAAAATAAGGTCTGGTCATCCAGCACTCCAAGCCGCCCTGGTTGGTTTAGACAGTCAGGAAAGAAACCAAGACATGTAAGAGGGCTGGGAATGACCAAAGGGGTTAAGGCCTTGGGGAGCCCCGCTCACAAAACAGCACACTTTGGCCCACCACATGGACTAATTAGCCTTTTATGCCTCTAATCCTGTCCAAAAGAAAAATCAGTTTAATCATTGGCCTACTGTAAGCTTACAGCATCTCTCTCCACCCCAAGTGGCTTGCATCCCTTAATTTGCATCCAAATACCCCTTAAGTGAGCTTCATGGTGGTGTGGGTGGGAGTGCGTGCTCTTAAATTTACCAGGTGAGTATCTTGCTCTCTCCCTTATGAGACGTTCCTGCACCCTTCGGGCATGGGCCAAACATTTAAAAGCCACAAGGGCGCTTGCAGCAACAAAGGCACCCATGAGAATATAAACTGAGACGTGGTCTGGGACAGAACACTAGGTTTCCCACCAGCCACAGGCAGAAGTCCATGCAACGGGAGGCACGCTGTAAAATCATCACTCTCCCATCCCTGCAGTGCATTCCCCACTTAGGTTTAGTTCTCCAAGAGGAGAAAGCAAGACTTCAGCCTTTAGGGGAAAGCCCTGGCATTTCTAGGCCCTTTTCTCCTAATTATGGCTTTTCTTCACTCAACTTTGCCTCACCCATAAGTCCTCCCCCCACTTCATTTCATAATATATTCCTTCCGTCAAATGTTTGGCAAGCTAATCAAGCTTAAATTTTAAAAGACATTTTCCTATGGCTTTGGGATATTTCAAAGGGCCCCTGATGTATCTCAAGCATATATTCTTTATTCTTACAAAAGAGAAAATTTTAAATTAATCAGGCTTACTTAATATATTTGAAATACATGGAAAGCTACATCAAATAAGTAATTATACAAGAATCTCCAAAAGTCTACTAAATCCTAATATACTTTCATTGATAATTCTGATGCTTATTTTAGAATGTTGTGTCTTGCAAAAAGGACCCTGTGAGGCCTAGGACCTCAAACCTTGCAGAGGGTCTGTGTCAGAGATGGTCTGTGCAAATTAAAGGATTCTGTAGGGGGGAGGGACAGAAAAAGAAGGGTGAGAAAGAATAAAGGAAAGAAATATATGTATTATGGGAAGGATAGACATTGCAGTGGGTAACCCAAAAAGGGAAATGGAAATGGGGAGAAAACAAATAAGAAAGAAAAAATAAGGAGATAAGTCTTTGAAACACTAACTTTTCTAGACTTAGGAGCTCCTAGGTCCTGGGGACAATAGGGTAATTAACTTGCTACTCAAACTCATTAGTGGTTCCTGAAGCAGCAGCAGTCCTGGTTTTCTCAATGCAGAAAAAAAAAGGGGGGCACTTTTAAACTCCAGCAGCTTTTCCTCCACTTTGTGAGGCTTGAACGTGCTATTTCAGCTGCTTCTCTCTCCAGCCTCTGCCCTGATTGGGGGAAGGGAGGGGTAGATTTCAGTTAGTAAATAACTAAGTGAATCGGTGGTTCATCCAGTGCCCCACCTCCTGGTATGGGAAGCCTCATAATGGGTCGTCAGCTGGGCTGAGAGGAACCATTACCTGAGACCTACACTTCTGAACTCATCGAGGACCTCAAATTCCTCCTCAAGAAACAAGAATTTGTTACAGATAAGTAACATAGTAACTGAACCTTACTGTTATTGTCTTTCTCATATTTTTAACACTCTTTCTACCAGCCTGTCAATATGCTCAGCTTCCCACCCAGAAAGGAATTTCTCTGTCCTTGTTGGATTTAACCCCTATCAGGTAAGATCCCAAGTCCTCTCCACTAATGTCGTCAAAGTTGTGGCCTCTAGGACACAACATTTCAGGTCAAGATCTTGACCTTGACTCTGAGAATTTAAGCCCATCCCTGTTTTAAGAAAAACCATCCAACAAACTTGGACCCTTATTGTGGGGCCCCTAGAAGACCTGAGCCTGGTCGGATAATATTGCCAAGTGTTCCAACATCACAAGAAACACTACGTTAGCCTGGGAGGAGGGGAGAATCCTTGAGACTGGGCTTCTGTAAGCTTCTGCATCAATCTTACTAAGATTGTCCAGCATCCTGAACATCCTAAGGCCTAGAAGTTGAGAGGGAAGTCCTTGAAATCCTTTGTACCATTCCCACTATCTGGGAAAGGACCCCTCACACATACCTACATTTGGGCAAACATTCCCCCAGAGAAAGCTGGCACCACCTTTACCGACTGTCAGTATGGACTCCTTCATGCAAATCCTTCTTACTATATAAGTTCTCAGAAAAAAGGACCTGAGGGCTCTTGCCTCCCTTGCTCTTCCAGGCATGTTCTTGCCAGCCCTGCTTTTGCCCACTCAGCCAACACCTTGGCAATGCCTATTCTCTTCCATTAGAATGTACCACTATTAAACCCTGCTTGCCTGCTAATAGACTTGTTGTTCTGTTATTCTTTACTGCGTCGGCAAGAAAGAACCAGGTTTCTCCTGTTAATAGCTTCTTAGGCTTGTCGTTGACCTGTGCAGTTGCAGAAGGGCACCGTGTTTGGTTCTGCCATTGGTATCTTGAAATTCTTAAAAATTTTACCTTTGAACTTGGTTTTGTAAGTTAAGTTCAAGGGACAATGGAGCATACACATGAACAGAGGTTTGATGTACTGTGTGTATGTCTGCCTCATTTCCCTTCAACTCCATTAAATTCACAGTGCTGGGGAGCACAGAGTTTCCATTAGCTTTCCCAATATTATTAGGCCTTGGGACCTCTGTATCCTTATTTCCATCCCATTTCCCCCCACCCCCATTGCTCTCCCCTGCCCTGCCCATACCCTCCTTTCCCACATTCAGTCCTCCCCCCTTTTGTCTTTGTCCATGGATCCTTTATACAGGTTCCTTGATTTGACCCTTCCCCTTCTTTCCCCTCATTCTCCCCCTCCCCACTCTCCTCTGCTCACTGTCAGTTTGTTTACATGTCTCTGGCTCTATTTTGTGCACTTGTTTGTTTTGTCAATTAGGTTCCACTTATAGGTGAGGCAGCATCTTTCTAATTATTCTTCCTTAGTCATGTCTCTTTCAGACCATAGCTGGGAATGATTGTAAGGACACATGTAATTATATTTTCCCATCTGGAAAGTCCTGGATAATGTCATCTAGCCTTTGATTTAATAACTCTGGCACGGTCCTTTTGACCACATAAACTAACATATTCACAGGCCCAGATTTGAGCGTGGATATTTTGAAGAGCCATTATTCTACCTACCATGGAAAACATACAGCATGTTTCTACACAACTTGCCACATCATGAGATTTAGTATAAGATATTTCTCTTTTTTAAACATTTTATTTATTTATCTTTAGAGGGGAAGGGAAGGAGAGAGGGAGAGAAATATCAATGTGTGGTTGCCTCTCATGTGTCTTCTGCTGGGAACTGGCCTGCAACCCAGGCATGTGCCCTGACTGGGAATCAAACCAGCAACCCTTTCGTTTGCAGGCCCATGCTCAATCCACTGAGCTACACCAGCCAGGACAAATATTTCTTTAATGAGTACTATCCAAAGAAGTTTAGTCTCTGAATGTAATTAGTCCTAGTTGAAACACTGTCACATTATAGAAATCGTGGCCTCCAATGATGGCTCTGGTGCCATCTTCTCTTTATACATTCTCCCTGAAAGGTTTTCCTTTTTAAAAGCATATGACTGCTATTTTCAAAGAATGTCTATTAAATCACTTCGCCCTAGATCTCTTTTTCTACCTTTGTTGTGACTAACCTTATTTTTAAAGAGGAACATATTTGAATTACATGAAGATTGGGTTACTGAAGTTTAACCAGGGTGAAGGCGTAACAAAAGGAAAAATATACATGTGCATGTATACATACCAAGTCAAAGAGTTAAATCTAGTACCCATGAGTTATTTTTCTTAAAATAATCTCTTTTGTTAAATGCAGTTGCTTTGAATGCTGGTAAAATTGAGGCTGCAAACTCATAGAGAAATTTTTTAAAGCAGTTTCATTTCGAACCCCCCAACAGCAAAAAAATCCACTAACTTTTTTCTCATTTTTTAATTAGTGACAGAGAAATTGCATATTAGTTATTTAGAGGCATGTTCAGAGAATAAAGTGGGATTCAACGAGAGAAAAGTCACATTTTTATTCTCCTCACATAACTTTGATTTAGTTTTAGTTTAAGTATTTCTGAAAGAATGAAAGCCCTGCTTGAATGCCCTCAGCTTGATTCCCACAATGCTTCATTTCTCATTCCTTGTCTAGTAGAATTTGGGCAAAGGATGAGGATTCACATTTGAAAAGGGGAGAGAGAAAATGGGAGGAGCAATTCTAGACATTTTATTTTCCCTCACCGCTCCCCCCACTGGTGTGAGAATAATGATGGCCACTCTGTAAGATAAAGTCACTGCAGACAGTCTCTGGTAATGGTTAAAATGTACCTATATGAAGAGGAAGAAAGAGGTCCCTCAGGTGCAAGTGACATCTTAAATCCTATTTCTACCTCGAGAAACTTTAATAGCATCAGACCAAAAAAAAAAAAAAGGTAGAATTTTTGTTTGTATACTTGTGTGTTAGAATAAATCACGTATGTACTTCAGTATCAGTCAATGTTTGCTAATTCATGCAATGATGATAAGTAACCTTAACATCTTAGTATCACATAGTAACATTAATTTAGTTTTGCTTGTATTATATGTTGGTGCCTGTCAAGTGCTTTTCCTCTATTCTATATGTCATTACCTTCCAAAACACAGGCTGTCAGAAGAGCCTCATTTGGGGCATGTTATCATCCAGGCAAAGGGAAAAGAACATGATAGTGGGTGGAAATAGTCAACAGCACATAAAGCTTCCTCTAAGGAGAGGCTTGTACCACCTCTGATTCTTTTCACTGACAGAAGTAAATCACTTGGCCACACCTGACATTGGAGAGGAAGTATGTTTCACCAACAGGAAGCTAATGCAAATCACAAAGTAATGTGCCAAGGTGTGTAAACCTCTAATATAAAAGGACAGAGAAACAATTTGGAAACATAATAAAATCAACCATACTTGTTAACACTTTTCTTAGTACAAAAATAACTATTATTTTTCTTTCTTAAACTACTGATTTCTCTTTTTACTTTACTGTTGACACTATTATAGATGTCCTCAATTTCCCCCACGTTGCCAACCTCTACCCAGCCCCCACCCTCCTTCTCTCAGGCCACACTACACTGTTGTCTGTGTCCACGTGTCATGCATACTTGTCCTTGGGCTAATCTCCTCACTTCCTTTTATCCAGTTCTCCCTTCCTCCCTCCCATTTGACAACTGTCCATCAAATCCATGAACCCACACTTCTGTTTCCATTTTGTTCCACTTTATCTCATTCATTATATTCCACACATAAGTGATATCATATGGTATTTGTCTTTCTCTGACTGGCTCATTCGCTTAGCCTAATTACCTCCAGGTCCATCGTGTGGTCTCAAAAGGTAAGAGTTCCTGCTTTTTTTTTATGGCTGTGTAGTGCTCCATTGTCTAAATGTATTTAGACAATATTTTATCTGCTTTTCTACTGATAGGTACTTAGGCTCTTTCCAGATCTTGGCTATCGTAAATAATGTTGTTATGAATATAAGGATGCATATATTCTTTTGATTTAGTGTTTCAGTGTTCTTAGGATATATTCCCAGAAGTGATATAAGGTATGTTCTCTCTTATGGGCCACTTGACAACAATATCAGCAGCTTGCTTTACTTCTACAGATTTCTTAACAATAGCTATTCCCAAACAGTGGGAACTGTTCAAATAGCTTTATTGGGAACAATATTGGAACTTGTAAATACACAAGTGCTTTAGTTGCTTGTGGTTTTTAAATCAATCTTTTGAACATTTTTCCTCTCTTAGTTTATATTAGATGCATGAGTAATAATAATAATAATTAATAATAATAATAATGGCACTACTTACTCAATTCTGCAGAATCTCTATTCCAAGTAACCAGGATCCTTTCCAAACAGCAGGCTAGGCAGGTGCACCTGAGTAGTGAACTCTTATGATGCGCTGTCATTGTCCACATCACGGTTTTTCCTTCCTCATATATCCATCATCACTTAAAGATAGTAAACCTAAGAGGCCTCTTAGCTACTGAAAGATTTTACTTTTGAAATGTGCCAAAACAGGAATCTATAATTTAATAGGGATGAAAAAAGAGCAAAGAAAAAAATAGTATCAAATAGTTATGTCAGAAAACAGAAAAATTACACAGAGACGATTTAAACTAAAGCAGGTGTTATAAGCATAGATAAACTGACAGGTCCACCACATAGAATGTAGATGACCAATTCTATGATTTTAAAAAGGTTTTAATTAATTATAATTTCAGGCAGAGAGAATTAATGGTAAATCCCTGCTTTAGATTCCAAAGTAAGAGAAAGATTCCAAAGCTTCTGAGGAGGAATTAAAAATATTTGACCAGTGGAAGTAAAACGAGTGTTATCAGTATACCGAGTTGTAACGTGAAGAAGGGGGGAGGGGGCAGAAGGAATGAGGAGAAAGAGGAGGAGGAGGAGGAGAAAGGAGAGTGTATACAAAGTTGCATTTTAAGCAGAGAAGGTGAAATGATGTGCAAGGGAAAGTTGGCTATGGACCATAGAAAAATAAAGGAGCTAGACATTAGCAGCTGGATAGAAGCCTAAACACTAGCATGGCTTGACTACTTGAATATTTGCATGAATTTTCTATTGACTAGAATTAGATATTCACATTTAGATATTTTAAATAAGTGCTGAACTAATGCAGTACTTAGATAGAATTAATATCATGGTTATGTAGAGATGTTTAAGTAACATCTTCCTTTTGTAGTGCATTTTGCTTTTATTCTAAATACCAAATACATTGGTTTTTATTCTAATAACCAAATGCATGGTATTTTCAAACAATTGCCAAATGGTAGTAAACTAAAAATTATTAAATAGTTTTTAAAGTGACTATCTTGCCAATCAGCTAATAAAATGTTTTAAATCTTTTTAATATAAAGATGCCAATGTTTTTCACTTATATCCCTTATTCTCCTGGGAAAAATGGAGTATTTTTGTTTCCTACCTCAAAATCTTCCCTTAGAAGTTTATCAGTAACATTCAAGTTCTTAAACTTAAATTTGTTCATTTGAAGTTATTTTCCGTATTTACCTTGCTGATACTACTTAGTGAATAATAGCTAGCTATCTTGTTGGAATAGAAATGTAGTCCATGTAGACTCTTTCCTTTCAGAAATAATTTCAAGATGATAAAAAAAAATAAAGCCAGCAAAGCACCTATCATTTTTTCATAAGTGCTGCACTTGTTTCTTTCAGGCATTTGCAGAAGGACTGAATATCTATTATTTGATTTATTTCACCATTGCTCAGAGTACATTTGGTTTTGTGTATTTTAAACAGACAGACAGAGATGAGCTGATAAACAATATCCACCTAAACAACTTGAAACCACTTAAGATGTTGGTCTTTATAGAAAGTCAAGATAGCTTTTCCATCCAAGTCGCCATGAGTACTTCTGTTAAAAATATATAGCAGGAAGGCGATGAGGAGGGCAGTAAAGCAAAGAAGGAGAACAGTTTAAGTTGGAAATATAACTTCAAATACTGTTAGTGTCTTCCAAAACAGATAATCCAACTAGTGAGTTACCATTTGATAATAATAAATGTCAACATTCAGTCTGCAGCTAGCGCACTGTTGAAAAGCTCCATTGGCTAAACATGAAATTCTCTTTGAAATAACAAACTTGCAGATGTTTGGATTGATTCAGAGGATTTTGCTCAAAGAAAATACTCAATTTATATATGTTGGATTACTTTATTACCTTTCAGAAGTGTAACTAGGACTTTCTGTTTTAGAGTATTAGTGAACAAACTTTGAAATATACCATGGCAAATATTTATGAGCAAACAACACTGGTTAATAAGGGAGAGAGGGAATACATATCGTCCCAGTAAAATATCATAAAGATTCAGGAAGCTGGTAGACAATTGTCCAATTTTATATTTGGCCAGATGACAGAGACCAACACACACATGACACACACACAACACACACACACACCCTCTCCTAAATTATGGATATATTCTGTGCTTTTAAGCATAAAATAACATTATGGTCTCTGCTACTTTAAAGTGATCATGAATAGCAAACAAAACAAAACAAAACAAAACACAAACACATTAATTTTCCAGCTGAATGATGAGAAAATGATTGTTGAGCCAGTTCTTTATAATTCCCATCTCCTATTTATTCTGTTTATGAGGGTATCTCATTTGTTAACAGTCTATTTTGTGGAGGTCTGACAGGCTTAGTTCATGTAATATAATTATTAAATGTCCTGCCAATGCCCAGAAAATCAGAATGACAAACCCACAAGCAGTAATGTTATCTGAAAATAACATGTGATCATGATTAGAAGGGTTATGGAGATAAAAGGAAACTCAAACCTTTAGCCTAAATCCGAGCACAGCTTAAAGGCAAACCAGTGCTCTCACTACAACTATTCCAAAGAGCCACAGTACCCTCTATCACAAGTCTATTTCCAGTTGCTGCAGTTTATCTCAATGTGTTCTATTTCCAAATAGCTTCTCTCCTGGCCACAGTAACTCTCCAGATTTTCATATTAAATCCCAACTAAACTTTTGCCCATGAGCAGCAGGCTAGATGGCCAAGGATGATGGTCACTTAGGTACTCATCAGATGGACACCATCATTTTTGCAAGAGTTAAGTACGGTAAATTTTTGCAATCTGAGAAAAATCACATTTTAAATGTTTTGTCTATAGGCCATTTATAGCTAATTTGAGAATGAGCACATTGTTCCAAGGCTAAAGATTTAAATACATGTTAAGAGTATATAGATAACTTATAACACTGATAACACTGCCTTGTGCAAGGTAGAAGTAGGCTACACCCTTGACTATATTCTTCTCTGAAGAACCTCCACTCCACCTCTCTTAACAAACAAAACACAGTTTATAGAAAAAGAGGAAGAGACAGTGAGGGAGTAAAGAATAATAAAGTTTTTACAGCAGCTTATTAAAAAATCACCTATTATATATAGACCAATATTTTTGATGAACATTTTAAAGTCTGTATTTTATTTGAACTCACAGTAGCATTATGTGCTGGTATTAATCATGCCCTTTCTCTTGAAATTCCCTTTTCCCCTGTCTTTCATAAACAATACACTCTTCTGATCTACCACACCCTCACCTTTCTGGTCCATCCATGTTAATCGCTATCAGTTTCTATTCCTCTTTTTAGATTTTAGGTGTTAGAAGTTCCCAAGATTGGGTCCTATTTACTATCTTTTCATTGTATACCTTCTCCCTTGATCATCACATTCACACAAGTGGTTTTACTTATTTTTTAATTGATTTATGGGAGAGTTCACTTCTGAGTTATAAACTCTTACCACCCTCTTTCGATGTGGCAATTGCATTTGGATATTTCAGAGGCAACTCTATTTTACCATATCCAAGTTGAACTTTTTTTGTTGTTGTTGAATATCACGTCCTACTATAGCATTCTCTGTTTCAATGAAAGGGACCACCATGAACAAGTTAAGAAAATTAGAATTTTAGGGGTTTCAGTTCTTCCTTCCTCTTTATCCCCCACACCAGATAAATTTCCATGTTGTGCAAATGCATATTTTCTATGTATGCACTTCATAGATAACACCACCACGTTGGTGAAAGGCTCTATTTCACCTGGCCCACTGCAATAAATTCTATTTCATCATGGCCCTTCCCATCTTGACCACCTTGAATCATTCTCACTTGGAGGTTAAAATGATACACTTTAAATATAAGCATTTGTTATTCTTCCTGCTAATAGTCTTCCAAAGATGGCCTGTTTTCTTGAGAAAAATATGCATTCAAGTTTCCACCCTTGACTATTTCTCTAGGTGATTTTATACCATTCTTCACCTTTCTTCCTGTATTTTGTCTACATTGGTTTTGTTAAATCTAAAAATTGCACTTCGATCTTTCTATGCATGCATTGCGCCAGCTCCATGCTGGAACAGTAGCATCTTAAACAAGTTACTGCTTTCTTATTCATCATCTCAGCTTCATCATCTCTCCCTGAGGTGAGCCTAGCCTACCGCACAGCCTAAAAATAGCTCCATTATAACTTCTTATAACTCACAGTTGTTTCCCCCTTATCACAATTATTATAACATATTTATGCATATGTGTTCATAATTAGATGATGAACTCCATAGAGTAACATTACTATCCATTTATATTCACTTGACTGGTAACCTAGAGCCGGAAATATACACATTACATACTCAAAAATGTTTTCAAATGTCTAAAAAAGGAAAGACCTGGTTTATTTTGTATATCATTTTAAATGTAAATATGTTTTGACCCAAATATTTTTCTCTCTTAGAAATTCATATTGAGTAAATGCTAGTAGGAAACATTTCCATAAGATGATGTATTAATTTTTAGTAAACTTTTTATTACAGAACAGTTTCAAACTTTTTTTGAAAAGTTAGAGTTTCTATGTACCCGACACCCATGTATTCCTATAATTGACATCTTTTTTGGTTTGGTAAATTTGTTACAATTCATGGACTAACATTGTTACATTATGATTAACTAGAGTCCATAGTTTACTTAGATATCCTTAGTTTTTATGTAATGTCTCTTTTCTGTTCCCAAGTTTCTTCTAAACTACCACATAACATGTAGTCTCCACATCTCATTAAGCTGTCTCTTGACTGAGTTTCTCAGATTTTCTTACTTTTTATGACCTAAATAGTTTTTAGGAATACTGTTAAGATATTTTGTAGATTGCCCCCTCAATTAAGATTTGTCTAATTTTTTTTAATGATTAGACTGGAATTATGTGGTTTCTCTAGGGCACAGGTGGCAAACTCAAGACCCTCGGGCTGAATCTGCCCCTCCACCTTGTTTTATCCTGCCCAGCACCTTGTTGCTACCTGGCGGCAGCGCTGAGCTCTCACTTAACTGTTAAGGAGTAGTTACATTTATACAGTCCTAAAATTACATTCAGCCTTTGAAGGCAACCATGGGCCTGATGTGGCTCCTGGTGAAAATGAGTTTGACACCCCTACTCTAGGGTAAAGTGATTTGTTTTCCTCTGTTCATACTATATTTTTCAGAATGATGTCACCATGTGCAGCCCAACTCTTTGAGAACAGAATATCTATATAAGTTATTTAGAAAAGTTCCACACCAGAAATTTGTCTATGCTCTCTAGTACATTTTTCTAATAATTAATTTTCATCAGTATGGACTCATGGACATTTTATTTTAATTATATTTATAATGACATAATTTTAAAAATACTTTAAATGTCCCTCACTAGCAACTGGTAAAATAAAATATGAAATTTTATGCAATAGAGTAATATGTAGCATATTATATTTTAATATAAACATATATGTTGATATGGAAATATACCCATATACAAAAAGGCAAGATACTTATTCTTAGTACAGTTGTATTTTTTAAAAAAAGTATGAATAAGTTTGTGTGTATGTGAATATGTTTTTAAAAGTCTGAGATGAATTAAAATTATATGTTGAGAGTGACCATATCTAGATGATAGAATTATGACGGCAATTTTTAATTTTCTATGTTATAGATAATTTTCATACTGAATACATATTTATTTCATTGTTTTGCCTTTAAATTTTTTCTATGTTGAAATCTGTTTTTAATTGAGTGTCATTATCCACCTCTGACTGCATAGTTTTATTTTCTCCCTGTGTTACATATAGTGATGAACAATCTGCTCATTCCAGTCCTCTTTAAATGGGTCTGTCCACCCATGGAATAGACAAGGATACCATTCGTTACATGTAATGAGTGCTCTGTCCTCTGCATACATCTTCTGACTTCATGATGTAAAAACTGATGATGTGTCATCATACTCACCTTCATTACAGAGATTATGCTCTAGAACTTGTAATGAGTCCCACAGTTAGTGAAGAGATGAGTCAAGACTTAATGACAGGTTTAAATCCATAGTGTATGTTCTTTTTCATTGTGTTACATGGTAAGACATTTGGTCCTGTAGGTGTGAGACAAGGCAGCCCTCCATTCACCTATTTAAACCATGTGCTTTTTCTCACATCCTCCCTGGCCCTTTAACTCCCTGGCTTTAAGCCTAATGTCAAAATATTCTGTTTGAGTCCTCTCTTATTTGGTAACTTATCCAAATGACTTATCCTTGTTTTTTTTTTCCTTAAAATCAAATGTATTAATGATGATGCACTGCCTTTTGATTCCATACACTTGTAGTTATGAGTTGGAGAATATCTCTTAACAAGTTTGGGCAATATCAGGCTCATATTTTTACATCACATTCAGAAAAGCAGTGTTGCATCGGTTTCCTGTATTTGTGATGCACACAGAGTTGTTCTTTAGCTTTTTTTAAATTATATTTAATTGATTATGCTATTAGAGTTGTCCTGATTTTTCTCCCTTTGGCCCCCTCCACCCAGCGCTCCCTTCTCCCTCAGGCATTTGCCCCACTATTGTTCATACTCAGTGGTCATTTGTATAAGATCTTTCACTACTGCATTCCCTGTATTGCACATTACATCCCCGTGGTTATTCTGTAACTACCTATTTGTTCTTCTTAATCCCCTCACCTCTTCATCCATTCTCCCTCTCTCCCCTTCCATCTGACAACCTTCTAGTAACTAATTTCTTTTCTCTTGCTTTTAAAAGTTTCTCTTTATTTTTAACATTTGGCCTTTTAATACTGATGTGCCTTGGAGTGGGCCTCTTTGTATCCATCATGGTTGGGACTCTCTGTGCTTCCTGGACTTATATGTCTATTTCCTTCACCAAATCAGGCAAGTTTTCTTTCACTATTTTATCAGATAGATCTCCAGTTTCTTGCTCTTTGTTTTCTTCTTCTGGCACCCCTATGAGGCAAATGTTAGACTTCTTAAAGCTGTGCAAGAGGCTGTTTATACTATCCTCATGTTTTTGGATTCTTTTTTCTTCTTGTTGTTCCACATGGCTGTTTTTTGCTTTCTTATGTTCAAAATCATTGATCTGATGCTCAGCTTCATCCATTCGACTGTAAACTGTTCTTTATTTCAGTTAGCAGGTCCTTTGTTTCTGACTGGGTCTTTTTATGCTGCTGAGATCCTCCCTAAAAAGTGTTTTGAACTCTGCATCTGATAAATTGCTTATCTTCATTTCATTTAGCTTTTTCCTGGAGTTTTGATCAGTTCTTTCATTTGGGCCATGTTTCTTTGTCTCCGTGTTTTGGCAACCTCCCTGTTTATTTCTATCTTTTAGGTAGAGCTGCTTTGACTCTGTGTCTTGGTAGTGAGGCCTAATGTAGTAGGTGTCCTTTAGGGTCCCATGGCACAACCTCCTCTATCACCCAAGCTGAGTACTCAAGGTGCACCCTTTGTGTGGTCGTCTCTTATAGTTGAGTTTTGGTTGCTGTTGGCATATCAATTAAAGGGATTTACCCAGGCCAGTCAGCTCTAAGGACTGGTTGGGACCACAGATCACCAACCTCTGCCTTCTGTGGAAGATCAGCTGTGTAGGAGCAGGGAGGTGGCACTTCATCGTGGTCTGTAGCTGTCCACTGAGTGTGTTGGCCCTGGGGTTTCCCAGGTGATGCAGGCTAAGGTCAGCCCCCACCTGTTTTTCACCTGGGGCACCCTGCCTAAGCTGTAAAGCAATCTGAGATGGATGCTACTTGTGCTGGGCTTGCAGATTCCCAGGGGGAGCCAAACTGAGACTCTAAATCTAGCTGGTGCTAGGGCTCACTGAACCCAGCTGTTGCTTGTTTGATAGGATCTAGGAGCCAAGATGAACCATTTTTATGGAAAAGCAGCTTGGGTGAGCCTGTAGTTTGGGTGGGTAGAGCCTCTGTGGATCTCCAAGGTGGGTCACACAATGTTAACAAAGTTGATGGATTCTCAGATATGGAACCAGCCTACTGGCTCTATGAAGGGGAGGGCTCAGCAAAGGGATAGTGGTGTCTGCTTGCCCTGATCCTGGACACTTTTTAAAATGTATTGTATTGATTATGCTGCTACAGTTGTCCCATTCCCCCCCTTTATTCCCCTCTGCCCTGCACATGCCCTTCCACCCCATTCCCCCCTTTATTTCATGTCCATGGGTTCTACATATAAGTTCCTCAGATTCTACATTTCCTATGCTATTGTTAACCTCCCCCTGTCTATTTGCTACCTACCATTTATGCTACTTATTCTCTGTACCTATTCCCCCTCTCTCCCCCTCCCACTCCCCCACTGATAACCCTCCATGTGATCTCCATTTCTGTGGTTCTCTTCCTTTTCTAGTTGTTTGCTTAATTTGTTTTTGTTTCAGGTTCGGTTGTTAATAACTGTGAGTTTATTGTCATTTTACTGTTCATATTTTTTATCTTTTCTTCTTAGATAAGTCCCTTTAACATTTCATATAATAAGGATTTGGTGATGATGAACTCTTTTAACTTGACCTTACCTGGGAAGCACTTTATCTGCCCCTCCATTCTAAATGATAGCTTTGCTGGATAGAGTAATCTTGGATGTAGGTCCTTGCCTTTCATGACTTCAAATATTTCTTTCCAGCCCCTTCTTGCCTCAAAGGTTTCTTTTGAGAAATCAGCTGACAGTATTGCAGGCATTCCTTTGTAGGTAACTGTCTCCTTTTCTCTTGCTGCTTTTAAGATTCTTTCCTTCTCTTTAATTTTTGCTAATGCAATCATGATGTGCCTTGGTGTGTTCCTCCATGTGTCCAACCTCTTTGGGACTCTCTGAGCTTCCTGGAAGCCTATTTCCTTTGCCAGATTGAGGAAGTTCTCCTTCATTATTTGTTCAAATAAGTTTTCATTTTTTTGGTCTTCTTCTGGCATCCCTATGATTCAGATGTTGGAATGTTTAAAGATGTCCTGGAGGTTCTTAAGCCTCTCCTCATTTTTTTGAATTATTTGTTCTTCATTCTCTTCTGGTTGAATGCTTCTTTCTTCTTTCTGGTCCACACCATTGATTTGAGTCCCAGTTTCCTTCCCATCACTGTTTGTTCCCTGTATATTTTCCTTTATTTCACTTAGTATAGCCTTCATTTTTTCATCTAGTTTATGCACATATTCAATCAAGTCTGTGAGCATCCTGATTACCGGTGTTTTGAATTGAGCATCTGATAGGTTGTCTATCTGTTTGTAGCTTAGTTGTATTTTTTTCTGGAGCATTGATCTGTTCTTTCATTTGGGCCATTTTTTTGTCCCTGATGCTAGACACTTTTGTCTCTCCCTGTATACCACTGGTGCCCTTCAAGCTGCCACCCTGGTGCTGGAGCTCAGTGGAAGCAAGTCTGAGTAGGTGAATCTGTGTGTGAGTTCCACAAGAGGAACTGCTTAGGGCTCCAGGAGCCTCCTCCACTGCCTCACTCCCTGCTGGTTTTCGTAGCCAGAAGTTGTGGGAATTTATCTTCCTGGTACTGGAGAGAGGCCTGGTGTTGGTCTGGGACTTCTCACTCCTGAGATGTCCCTCCTGAGGTGTGGGGTGAGCCTGTTCTGCATCTATGCCCCTCCTACAAGTCTGCATGTATGTGGTTTCTTTAATTCATTAGTTTTCAGAATTCCTTCAACTCAATTTCTGACATTCTTGAATGATGGTTTTCCTATATTTTATTTTTTTTATTTTTTTAAGATTGCATTTATTTATTTTTAGAGAAGAAAGGAGATAAAGAGAAAAACATCAGTACATGGTTGCCCCTTATGTGCCCTGCACTGGGAACCTGGCCTGAAAACCAGGCATGTGCCTTAGACCGGGAGCTGAAGTGGTGACCCTTTGATTAGCAGGCTGGCACTCACCCACTGAACCATACCAGCCAGAGCAGTTTTCTATGTTTCAGTTGTAATTTTGATGTAGTTGTGTGAGGAGACATGCCATGTCTGCCTATGTTGCTTGCCATCTTGACTGGAAGCCTCATTAGCTTTTAATATTGATTATAAGGAAAAAAACAAATATAACTCTTACCCTTGAGAAGGACAAACTTAATTTTTTAAAAATTAATTATTTTTTCAAGAAGAAATTCTCTTTTAATTAGAGGCTAAGTTTGAAGTAATCACTAATTCCTTTTGTTTGATCTAGTTTAATAAATTGTGCACTTGAATATTTTAAATACATTATGATCATAGACTTTGACATCTGGCACAGTTGGGTCACAATCAAAAGTCTTAAATGAGATTGCATCCTATAATACTCTAATCTATTTGGGTGAGTTTTTGCATTAATTTATGCATTCACTTTTTTTTAGATATAGAGGTTTTAAGAGTCTTGCATTATTGAAAATGCTGCCTACTATGGTAGTTCTGCTACCATTTCATTCTGAACAAACCCCATTCTTTAAGTTGTCAATGTTTTAAGGAGAGTGGGGTATTTAGGGGTAATCTTTCCTATTTTCAATTTACTATTTATAATAAATGTGACTGTCAGTGTTAACCAATCACCTTTATCAAATTATGTTTTCAGTGTAGACATGTGATATTTTTCAAAACTTTATGGAGATATTTCTTGAATAGTGTTTAATTGTGAAAAATAAAGGGTAGCTATTAGGCAAGGTTCAAACTGAACCCATTTAAAGTTTCCATATGTTAAGGAAATCGAAATGTGTATTAAATTTGGTAATGGAATATTTATAATTGATGCTCAGTTTAGTAAAGAAGTTTAAGAACACAAAGCAAACTTAAAAACGCACAAGCAATGTCTTTTGATTTTTGTTGTTGTTGTTGTTTGTAGGACAAATGCTTAATAACATTGAAATTATAGCAATTGTCCCTTAAAGTTATGCCAAGAAAATTGCAGACTCCAACCTTCCAAATGGAGACAAGCAGATTATTTGCACATTTAACATTATATAGAAATCATGTCAATAAGTTATTAAGTTACAAAATGATCTGAATAGCACAATAGAATGCATTTAGTCAATCAGTGTCAAACAACAAGCTACAGTGGTTCAGAACTAAGCTAAAAATTTTGACATTCATCTTATAATATCTGCATGACAAGTGAAGGAGTAACTACTATTATCTTCATTTTACGAATAAGAACACTGGAGACAACAATCATTCGGGGGGGGGGGGGAGAATAAAAGCATTAAGGAAACAGATCCAGGAAGATAAAACCAAGAAAAAGAAAAAAGCAATTTCTTAGACAAATTAGGCAAAGACTTCTAAACTGCAATGAAAGTATCTTTTTCTTTTTTTCTTTTTGCAAATGCAAGAGATTTTGTCATCAGAAATTTACACAGGTAAAAAGAATTCTTTCAAGAGGTAACATTCACAAGCCTCTGTGAAGTCTCCCTAAAAGTGGGTTGTATGATTCTGCCTCTAGTCTAAGACTGTTTGTGGTCACAAGATATTTGAAAACAAATCAATTACATCATTTGTTACAGAGCAACAGAAGGTCCGTTATTGTCCGCCGGCTTATGGAAAGATGTTTCTCAAAGCCAGAGATTTGTGAAAAGGAAAGGAAATGTTTATTTAATGCTATACAGAGTTAAAGTAGCAACCTAATGTCTCCATTAAAAATATCAAAGTCCTTTAGTATACCCACAGACACCCACAGTGCTTACTATCTCCCTCTGCCCTAATTCAGGGTACCATAATTCAGGAAGAGAAGCACACGTCCGGTATCCAGGCTCTTGACATCGTTCAGCTGTGTTGTCGTCCAGGCAGGATCTCTGGTTAATCTGAAGCCATGTGGCACCTTCTCACAGCCTACTGGCAAGAGTCCTTTCACCCTTCCTCCAGGCAAAGTCTCTTCTGCTCTCAGGCCACGCAACCAAAGGGAGCACCCCAAAACCACGTGGTCCTTCTTCTACCAAAGCTGTGGGGAAGGGGTCCCCGCTCTGGCAAAGCCTCGTGGCTCTCCCTCTTCACCAAAGCTGCAGGGGTCTCCAATCTCTTCCTCTGGCAAAGCTGCGAGAGGGTCTCCACTTGGGCAAAGCCGAGTGGCAATTCTCTGCTAAAGCCACATGTTGATTTTCCCTCATAGAACTGTGGGTCCTGCACTCTGGTGAAACTGCATGGATCTCTCTCCAATGGCTGCCACGCCTGGGTTTAAATCCCCGCGCCAATCCTCCTCTGCAGCCCTATTTCCAACTCCTCCTACAATCAGTTACACCTGCCAGCATTCCTGTATATTTCCAAGGTTATCGGGATGCCATCATGAGTCTGGGCAGGCATGTCCTCATTTTCTGGAGCCAATCTTCTCCAAGCTCCCATGCAGGCACTTTAACTTGGGGTTCCTCCCCTAGTCACATCTTGGGGGAAGTCTTTTCCATCCCCCTGGCTCAGAGCTGGGCCACAGCTGTTTAACATATCTATGAGACCAGTTAAAGGTTATAGATATGTTAAATGACCATTCTGGAGGTTATCTGCAAAACTGTTGCTATGCAAAACAACTCAATGGTCCTGCTCCATTTGTCCCTTCCCCCAACTCACACCTGAGGGGAGAGGGGTGAGGACATCTTATATGTCTTTCTAATATTTCCTGGACACCCTGAGTTCTGGGCCCATTCCAAATCCCTATTTTGGGGGCCCCCCTCTTGGCTGCACCCTGTTACACATTGAGTAAGAATTCTCATTGATTACAATATTTTAACAACCTAAAGCATGTCATTTTGGGCCCCTTCTTCGGTACCCACTGTTACATAATTACTGAAAATTTTTGTCTGTGCTCTTACTTCAGGGAATGAAAATAAGTGAAGTGGAAATAAATACACTGATGCATACATTGAGGCCTCTGGTTAGTGAAAGGTCAAATAGACTGGCTCAGCACTTTGCAGCCACCGAAGGCAGTGCCTTCCACATGAAATGGTTCTGCCAAAGAGATCTGCATCACAGGAAGTGAAAATTATTAGTTCTTTTATGAAAATTCCAGGCCCAGAATGAATATGTGTAAACATTGTTCTCATCAACTATGTGCAAATGACCTTCCTATTTTTGATAAGCAATCAGAAAAGCTAAGGAGAGAGTGATAAGTTTGGCTAAGACAAACATATCCTCTAAAAGTACATACAGTTTTTCTAAGAATGACCACCTTTAAGATTGCCAGATTTAACAAATCAAACTACAAGATGACCAGCTAAATTGGAATTTTACATAAATGATGAATGGTTTCGTTAATATAAGTATGCTCAAAATATTGCATGATACATACTAATGTTTTTAAAAAGTCCTTGTTGTTTATCTGAAATTCAAATTCTCTGGGGATTCTGTATTTTATTTGTCAAGCCTACTAGAAAGTGTATCAACTAGAAGACACTTTGGAAATATAAAAAAGAAGATGATGGCTCAATAACTCTTCAGGAAGAAGAATGAATATATCAAAATAAAGGTCTCATATATTAGCACAAGGGTTAATACATTTCTGGGCCAAAGCACATTAGACATAAAAAAAATGACAGTTTCCTGAAATAAGGTCGAGGTGGCTACTCTCTTTTCAGTTCTGTGGTGGTAAATGCAGTGCTTTCTATAAATAATGTTGCCCTACTCTCTCAGGATACAAAAGCCCACATATCATATTCCTTCCACCTCCTGGGTTTTGAACCTTTGTTAGTTAGAGGCATTGGCCTGATCTTTATCTGGTGTTGACTTCAGACTTCATTTCAATCAGTGTTTTTATGTGCGCATACACTTTATTTTGAAAAATTTCTAGGGCTTAAAAACAAAATAGCCATCCTGATTTTTTGCGTATAGCTGCGCAGTTTACATTTTTTGTTGACAGCTGAGGGAAATG
Source organism: Anoura caudifer (assembly GCA_004027475.1). Taxonomy (NCBI): domain Eukaryota; kingdom Metazoa; phylum Chordata; class Mammalia; order Chiroptera; family Phyllostomidae; genus Anoura; species Anoura caudifer. Next base: position 231,929 of record PVKU01001521.1, on the reverse strand, counting down.
AACAAAAAAGGTGTGTTCCTAAAAATCTATTGAATTTAGTAGCTCTAGACATTTAAGTTAATAAGAATGGGATTCCAAATATCACCTTAGCTAGCAATGAAATGATAAGTGCTACCCAGGCTCATGCTGATGAATATATACTTATTTTCTAAATTTAAGAACAATACCCCATCTCCATTTTCTCCCTGGTAAACTATATGCGGTACAGAACAAATGTCAAAGCTGTGCACATTCCAGGGCATTTATGGGTTTCCCTGAAACGTCTGCAATCACATGTGTCAGTGAGGCGAACACTAAGGTGGCTTGTTGCAACAATCCATACATAGAGCACTCAGATTTCATGCCGCAAAAATTGACAACGCAATCCACACTGGTCTGGAAAATGAGGTACTGAACTGAAGCTAAATTTTCCTCACTCTCCAGCCACACGGCATACATGGTTAACTGTGTTCCCTCTAGCAAAAGCCTGAGTATCTTTATCCTTCAGTTTACAATTTTTTAAATATATTTTATTGATTATGCTAGTACAGGTGTCCCATTTCTTCTCCATCACTCCCCTCCACCCTGCACACCCCCTCCCACCCACATTCCCCCCTTTAGATCATGTCCATGTGTCATAAGTTCTTTAGCTTCTACTTTTCCCACACTATTCTTGCCTTCCCCCTGTCTATTTTCTACCCCACTGTCTATGCTACTTATTCTCTGTATCTTTTCCTCCTCTCTCCTCCTCCTACTCCCCTGTTGTTAACCCTCCACATGCTCTCCATTTCTGTGTTTCTGTTCGTGTTCTAGACATTTGCTTAGTTTGCTTTTGTTTTAGGTGTGGTTGTTAATATCTGTGGTTGTTAGGTGTGAGTTTGCTGTATTTTACTGTCATATTTTTTATCTTCTTTTTCTTAGATAAGTTCCTTTAACATTTCATATAATAAGGGCTTGGTGATGATGAACTCCTTTAACTTGACCTTATCTAAGAAGCACTTTATTTGCCCTTCCATTCTAAACGACAGCTTCACTGGATAGAGCAATCTTGGACATAGGTTCTTGACTTTCATGACTTGGAATGCTTCTTTTCAGCCCCTTCTTGCCTGGAAGGTCTCTTCTGAGAAATCCGCTGACGGTCTGATGGGAACTCCTTTGTAGGTGACTGTCCTCTTATCCCTTGCTGCTTCTAGAATTCTCTCCTTCATTTTAATCTTGGGTAATGTAATTATGATGTGTCTTGGTGTGTTCCTCCTTGGGTCCACCTTCTTTGCGACTCTCTGAGCTTCCTGGACTTCCTGGAAGTCTATTTCCTTTGCCAGATTGGGGAAGTTCTCCTTTATTATTTGTACAAATAAGTTTTCTACTTGTTGCTCTTCCTCTTCCCCTTCTGGTATCCATATAATCTAGATGTGGGGATGTTTAAAGATGTCCTGGAGGTTCCTAAGCCTCTCCTCATTTTTTTGAATTCTTGTTTCTTCATTCTTTTCTGTTTGGTTGTTTATTTCTTCCATCTGGTCCACTCCATTGATTTGAGTCCCAGTTTTCCTCCCATCTCTATTGGTTTCCTGTGCATTTTCCTTCATTTCACTTATTGTAGCCTTCATTTGTTCATCTAATTTGTGAGCAAAATCAACCAATTCTGTGAGCATCCTGATCAGCAGGGATTTGAACTGTGCATCTGATTGGTTGGCTATCTCTTTGTCGCTTAGATGAATTGGCTCTGGGGATTTGATTTGTTCTCCTGTTTGAGCCATTTTTTTTTTTGGTCTGGTTGCAGCTGTTACAAAGTGAGGGGTAGAGCCTTAGGTGTTCCCTAGAGTGGGGCGTCCCTGTCGCTGGGTAGTAATGCTGTATGTGGGGGCAGGGTCTGAGAGGGAACAATTGTGATTGCTCCACTCTCTCCGATTCCAGTCCCTTCTGCCGCATCCCCTTCACCTAGATTGTCTGCATGCTAATGTGGGACCACCTGGTCAGTCAGTCGCCTTGTGTGGCCTCACTGGGTCTACATTGTTGCCACCCCATGCCCCTGGTCCACTGGCCACCACCTGTGTACCTGGGTCTGCCAGCCACTCCTGCCTGCATGCCCGGGTCCTCCAACCTCCACTTTTTCCTGCTGCGAGTCCACCCCTCTTACCCATCTGGATGAATGGTTGTTGGACTTCTGTACAGTTTGATTTTTCTATCAGTTCTGGTTGTTTTCTTGTTTCTAAATCTTTGTTGTCCTTAATTTTGGTTGTGCAAGGAAGCACAGTGTGTCCACCTATGCCTCCATGTTGGCTGGAAGTCTCAATTTACAATTTTTTAAATTAAATTATCTACTTTGTATTTAGGCTGCATTCTTGCTCATAAATGGTGTAAGTGCTTGGTATTGTGTTCAAACCACATAATAATACCAAAAGTTAAAAAATGTTTTGCCTTGTGAATAGTTTTTCATTTTCCACCTGTGAAACTCATATTTAAATATGGATAAAAAGATAGGTAGATAGATAAATAATAAGTGGTTAGATAATAAATAATAGATATGTATCAGACACATATATATTAACCTCAGCATATATATATGAGTGTGTATATATTAGTTTATATATACTAAAGAAAGTCTATATTACAAAACTGTCCGTGATTTGCAATTTTGCAAGTCCTATCAAAATGCCATGTTAATCATTTTCAGGTGAATTTTGCTAAATTTCTAAAATGATGCAGTCACTAATCCCATCTAGGAAGATCATGTACAAGGGTAAATTTGTCATATTCTTGCTTTCCATACTTGATGTTTGCCTGGTAATCTGCAAGTAACTAGCAAGAGTGCCAGACTTTCTCTGGGCACAGTAGGTGCTCAGCATATCGTTCATCATCAAATGAGGTTGCATGGGTTACCAGGAGGTCTGCTACCAGACAGACCTGCCATTCTATGGGTTACCTGAGAGGAAACTAGCTAACTGCCATGAAACCAGGTCATTCTTAATGAAATTAGGAACTTCCTTTAAAGAAAAAATGGTCTGCTGTGGAATCATTCAATAATCATAATAACAGGAATAAAAGAAAAAACATAATTCAATTTTTTCAAGTCTTCTACGAGTAAGTTGATAAAACCATACATACTTGTCATTCATAAATGCATTTCCAGGCTTTATTACTTTCTCAACTTCCTTGATGCTCTCTTGAAAGTCATTCTTTTTTTAACCACCAATTGTAACACTTTACTGGGCTTTAGCACTTTTTTTTTACTGCATCTTCCTGACATGTAGATAATTTACATCTAATGCATCGTAGTGCTGGTGACTAGGAAAGGAATATTATGATGTGTCATCATCTTGTCTTTAAGCAATTTCATTTGCAAAATTATCTTAGTGCATAACTTACTCTGATATTAAGTTAGACAACTTGAGTACCACATTACAGCCTGGAAAAATAGCGAGATATTCTAAATTACCAGCAGGAAGATCAAATAAAGGATTCATAAGTTTGCTTGTCTGTGAGTAGGTTGGAGAAGAAAGGGAAGGAGGACAATACAGAGAAATGATAGAGGTTAGAAATTGTGTTCCTTGAACAAATTTGGCCTATTGGTAACGCTGCTGAAACATTAAATTGCACTGGAGATACAAAGAGGTCAGGCAAAGGGAGACTTAAATCGGGTAAATCTCTTTATCACATAATAAGAAAATGTGGGAAAACAGAGGCAGAGAGGTCGTTAAAAGTGAGAAGAGTTGTCTGAAACGTGTTGCTATCCCAGCACTTCTGATCCTTTTGAGTTCTTTGCTAGTCAGTGGTCAGGCTCATATTGTGTCGCCCAATATTCTTTCTCACAATCACATAGATTTTAATCTCCTTCTAGGCTAAAAGAAGAACAAAGTCTGTATGGGGCTATTCAAAGTCATCCTTTTTCTTTGATTTTTTTCTTGATCTCCCACTTCCAAAACTCTCTCCCCATCACCTTCTTTTTCATGTTTACTCCTGTGAGTTGTCTTTTCTATGGGAAGCCTGAGGCTGGAAGACCCTGGCTTTGGGATATCTGACCTGAGTGTGCTGCTCCACTCTCCATAAATCCTGGGTTTCAACTGGAATCTCTTTTTGCCATCTACACACTTTGTTCACAGTCGAGGCAAATATACATAAAAATGCTTAAATATGAGATTTCTCATGCAATTTTTAAATTAAATTCAAAACTTCATAAAAGTTGTTTGAGCACTTGTTCTTATCGCCCCCTGTGACTCTAAGCATTAACCAAGGCAGAGAGGCAGATGAGGAAGTGTTGAGGTATGCAGGGATTTGTCCATAGAAATAATTCGTAAAGAACATCTCTCTCCCTCTTTCTCTCCCTCTCTGTCTCATCCTCTCACCAAATATTTAGCTTTAGAGAGTCTTAAAGTTAACGTTTTATTTTTCTTGAGTAAATGCTAGAAAATATTATTAAATTTATATTAATCTTTAATTATAAAATTAACATTATCTTACTGAAACAAGAGATGACCCTAGCTACTATCTTTTTAAAAGAGCTTTATTTTGAGGTACAATTTATTATGACATTCACACAGTTAAAGAGTACTACTGAAGGATATTTAGAATATTCACAGAGTTGTACAACCATCACCACAATCAATCTCAAAACACGTTCATCATCCCATACCCGCTGTCTCTCCTAGGCAGCCACTAACGTCCTTCTGAGTATGTTTGCCTATTCTAAATAGGCAAATGGAGTCACACAATGTGTGCTCTTTTGTGACTGGCTTCCTTCACCCAGTATAATACTTTCAAGGTTCATCCATGTTGCAGTGTGCATCCATCCCTTATTTTTTCTTTTTTTAAAATAGAGGTGAAATTCATATAGCACAAAATGTTTTAAAGTGCATAGTTTAGTGGCCCTTAGTATATTCATGGTGTTGTGTGACCATTACCACTCTCTGATTCCAAAACATTTCCATCACCCTGAAGAGAAACCCCTTCCTCATTAGCAGTTATTTCCCACTCCCCTTTGCCCCAAACATTGATAATCTGCTTTCTGCTTTCTATCTAATCTGCTTTCTGTCTCTATGGATTTGCCTATTCTGGACATTTCATATAAATGGAGTCATATATATGGACTTCCCTTAGGGCTTTTTTCACTCAGCCTAATATTTTCAAGGGTCATCCATGTTGCAGCATGTAACAGTACTTCATGTCTTTTTATGGCCAAATAATATTGCATCATGCAGATATGCCACCTTTGCTTATCCATGCAGCCTATGATGGCCATTGGCTAATTTACACGTTTTGCTTATTATAAATATGCTACTCTAAACATGTGCAAGTTTTTGTTTAGGCATATGGTTATTCTGGGTTTTTCACCTTTATAGAAGTATAATTAAAATAAAATTTATAAATATTTAAATATGATGTGATATACCAAAGAGGCCTCCCAAAATAAAATTTATTTATAAAACATTGTGTATTTATTCTTACATGTTTAAACTTCCATCACCTTGAAAGTACTCTACATTTGATGCAATACACCTATAGAGACTTTTTTCCACTACTCAAAATGGTTTTTGAACTCATCGATTTTGATGCCTTTTAGTGCGGCTGCTATTTTTTTGTTTCACATCTTCCATATCAGCAAACATAGGTGAGTAAGGAGGGTGGGGCACAGAGGTCATGCCATTTTTGGTTAAAAACTACTGAACACTCAGCTTGGTGTGGGCAGGTGCACTCATAATCACTCAGCATGAAATGGGCAAACACTGAAAGAGTCTTCAAAAAATTCACTGAAGCCAAATTCAGCCTCTCACAATAACACCAGCTGGTGCACTGGTACAGATGGGTTCCTAGAACACTCACCTAGTAGGGGAAGCCTGTACTACAGGGGCCTGCCTTCCAGAAGATAATTCCAACTTTTTGTGTCCTCCCTAATATGAATACATTATGAAAAGTTTCCTCCCACTTAATTAGTATAGTGAACACCTCAAAAGGACTTGTTCTTTTATGTGTGTGTGTGAGTATTGAAGTTCTACTCTTGGAAAATTTCAATTATACAATACAGTGTTCAATGTTAACTATAGTCATCATGTTATTTATTAGATTCTTAGACCTTATTCATCTCATTTCTAAAATCTTGTATCATTTTACAAAACTATCTTTATTTCCAACCACTTTGCTACTTTCTGTTTCTGTGAATATGAATTTTTATTTAGCTTCCACATCTGAATAAAAATGATACCATCTTTATCTTTATTTGTTCATCTAGTGGTGAATACTTAGGTTGTTTTTATATTTTGGCTATTGTAAATGAACTTGGGAGAGCAGATATCTCTTTGATATCCTGATTTCATTTTCTTTGGATATATACCCAAGGAATGAGTTTGCTGGACTATGTGGTAGTTCTATTCTGATTTTTAAAGTAACATCCATACTGTTTTAAATAATTGCTGTGCAATTTGTATCCCTACCAACAGTCCATAAGGGTTTGGTTTTCTCCACATTCTTGCCAATACTTACTATCTATTTATTTTTAATGAAAGCCATTCTAACAGGTGTAAAGTGAGCTCATTGTGGTTTTGATTACACATCCCCAGTGATTAGTAATGCTGCTAATCTTTTCCAGTACCTATTGGCCATTTGTATGCCTTCTTTGAAAAAAATTACTATTCAGTTCTTCCACCCATTTTCTAATCAAAATGTTTGTTTGCTATTGAGTTATGTGCTTGCTCTCTCTCTCTTTCCCTATATTTTTTTGAAGATTTTATTTACTTTTAGAGAGGAGAAGGAAGGGAGAAACAGAGGGAGAGAAACATCAGCATGTGGTTGCCTCTCATACACCTGCAACCCAGGCACATGTCCTGATTCGGAATCGAACCAGCGACCCTTTTGTTCGTAGGTTGGATCTCAATCCAGTGAGCCACACCAGCCAGGGCTCTTTATATATATTTTTTATTAACAGTTTTTTAGATGTATAATTTATAACCATTTCTCCTGTTCTGTAGGTTGCCTTTTTATTTTGTTTGTGCTTCCTTTTGTTGTGCAGAAGCTTTCAATTTAATGTAATCCTAATTGTTATTTTTTGTTTGTTTGCTTTTGTTGTCCAAAAAGCTTATCCTCAATATTTTACTAGAGGTTTTACAATTTCTGGTCATAAATATAATTAATTTTTCAGTTGAATTTTCTGTGTGGTGTAGAATAGGGGGGCAGTTTCTTTACTATTATTTTTGGCACGTGTGTATGCAGAAAATACCATCTATTGGAGAGACTATCACTTCCCCATTATATAGTCTTTGCTCTTTTATTATAGTTTATTGACCATGTAACTTTGGATTTGTTTCTGAGTTTTGAATTCTGTTCCATTGATCAATGCACCAGTTTTTCTGTCAATATGGGACCATTTTGCTTATTACAGTGTTGAAAGGTCATTTGGAAACAGAAAGCATGTTGCATCCAGCTTTGTTCTTCTTTCTCAAGATGGCTTTGGTGCTTTGGGCTCTATAGTGTTTTCACACAAATTTTATGATTGTTCTAATTCTGTGAAAAATATCATTGGAATTTTAATAAGGTTACATTAAATCTTAGATTGCTCTTGGTAGTATGACTATTTTAACATTAATTTTCCAAACCATAAGCATGAAATGTGTTTTCATTTATTTGTGTCATTTTCATTTTCTTTGTCAATGTCTTAAGGTTTTCAGTGTATAGGTCTTTCATCTTCTTGGTTAAATTTACTTCTAAGTATTTTTATGCAATTGCAAATGGGATTGTTTACTCATACCTCATTCTGACAGTTTGTTCTTAGTGCATATAAACTGATATGCACTGACTTTGTATATTGATTCTGTATCCTACAACATTACTGAATTCAGTTATTCTTTTTGGTAGAATTTTTAGGGTTTTTTATATATTACATGCCACCTGCAAATAGAGACAATTTTACTTCTTTCTTTCTGCTTTGAGATGCCTATTATATTATTCCTTACCTAATTGCTATATCTAAGACTTCCAATACTATATTGATTAAAGGTTGTGAGAGTGGGTATCTTCATGTTTTTCCAGATCTCAAAGGAAAATCTTTCGGCTTCTTATTACTAAGATCATTTTAAATGTAGGCCTGCCATATATGGTCTCTACTGTGTCGAGGTTCCTTCCCTCTGTATCCAGCTTGTTGAGAGTTTGTTTGTTTGCCTTTTAATCATGAATGGGTGTAAATATTTTTCAAATTTGTTTTCTGCCACTGTTGAGAGGATCAAATGAATTTGATCCTCTCTTTTATTAATGTGGTATATCACATTGATTGATTTACACATGTGGAAGCATCCTTGTAGCTCTGTAATAAATCTCACTGGGTTATGGTGGATGGTCTCTTTAATGTACTGTTGAGTCATGTTTGCTAATATTTCATCGAGGACATTTGCATCTATGTTCATTAAGGATATTGGCCTGTAACTTTGTTTTCTTGTAGTGTCCTCTGCTTCTGGTATTAGGGTAATGCTGGCCTCATAAAACAAGTTTGGAAATGTTCTGCCCTTTTCTATTTTATAGAAGAGTTTGAGAAGGATAGATATTGATTCTTCTTTAAATGTTCGGTAGAATTCACTGGTGAAGGCATCTGGTCTTGACTTTTGCTTATTGGGAATTTTTATTTTCATTATTACCTGCTAAATCTACTTATTCATTGGTCTATTTAGATTTCTAGTTTTTCATGATTTAGCGCTGGTGGGATTTTTGCTCTTAGGAATTTGTCTTGTTCTTCTAGTGTATTGGCATATAATCATCTATAACAGTCTTCCATGATGCCTTTATATGTGTGGTATCATTTATAATGTCTCCTCTTTTATTGCCAATTTTATTTATTCAAGTTTTCTCTCTTTTTCTTGGTAACTTGTTAAAGTTTTCACTACCATTTTATTGTCTTTTTAGTCTGTATTTCATTTATTTCTGCACAAATCTTTATTATTTTCATCCTTCTATTAATCAGGTCTTAGTTTCTCTTTTTTTCTCTAAATCCTTAATGTATAAAATTAAGTTATTTATTTGAACTCTATTTTTTCTTAATGTAGATGTTTATCATATAAACTTTCTTAAAACTGTGCTTGATGCATCACATAAGTTTTTGTACATTGTATTTCTATTTTCATTGAAGTTATTTTTTGGTTTCTCTTTTGATACCTCTTTTGACCTATCGGTTGTTCACTAGCATGTTGTTTAATCTCCACATATTTGTGAATTTTTCAGGTTTTTTTTGTCATTGATGTCTGGATTTGTATCATTGTGGTTGGAAAAGACGCTTATTATAAATTCTATTTTCTTAAATTTGTTAAGCCTGTTCTGTGGCCTAACATATGTTCTATCCTAAAAAATATTTTATGCATCCTTAAGAAGAATATGCATTCTGCTGCAATTGTATAGAATCTTCTCTAACTAGCTGTTAAATCTACCTGATCTAATGTGTTGTTTAAAACCAATGTGTCCTTATTGAATTCCTTTCTGGAGGATCTAACCATTGTTAAAAGTGGAGCATTCATAGTCTTACCGTTATTGTATTGCTGTCACTTTCTCTATTTATCACTGCTAATATCTGCTTTACATATGTAAGAGCTTATATGTTCAGTTCATAAATATATGGAAATGTTTTATCCTTTATCATTGTATAATGATTTTTGTTTTTTTAGTACAGTCTTCAGCTTAAAATTCATTTTGCCTGGTACAAGTATAGCTGCCCTGATTACTACTGGTTTCCATTTGTATGGACTACCTTTCTTCATCTTTTCACTTTCAGTCTGTGTGTGTTCTTAAGTGAATAGTGTCTTGGAGGTAGTGTGTAGTTGTATCTTGATTTTTTTCTTTTTTTAAATTCATTCAGCCACTCCACTTTTTTTATTGAAAAATTTATTTAATTTACATTTAGAGTAATAATTGGTAGATATGGAACTAACATTACTATTTTGTTCATTGTTTTCTGGCTAGTTTGCAATTTTTTAATTTCTTCTCTTCATTGCTCTTTGTGATTTAAGGATTTTTTGTAGTAGTATGTTTAGATTACTTTCTAAAAAATCTTTTGTGTATCTACTATGGGTTTTTGCTTTGAGTTTTACCACGAGTCTTATAAAGTATCTAATATTTATACCAATATATTTAAGTTAATAAAAATTTTTAACTTTGGCCCTGACTGGGTGGTTCAGTTGTTTGGAGCATCATCCCATACACCAAAAATGTTGTGGGTTTGATTCCTGGTTGGGGAACACACCTGGGTTGTGGGTTCAATATTTTTTCTCACATTGATGTTTTTTTTTCTCTCTCTCTCCCTTTTTCTCTTTCTAAAAATCAATAAACATGTCCTTGAGTGAGGATTAAAATAAAAAATAATAATTTTGCACATACATAAACTTTACATTTTCACTCTCCCCTATCACTTCATGTTTTTGTTTTTAAAATTTGTATTATTTTACCTTGTATATCTATTTATAAATTAATGTAGTTTTACTTATTATTAACATATTTTATCTTTTAACTTTCATGCTAGGTCTATAAGTGATTTACCCTCTATGATCACAACTTTAGAGTATTCTGAATTTAACTATATATTTACATTTACTAGTGAGATGTATACTTTTACATGCTTTCCTGATACTAATTAGCAAACTTCATTGCAGCTCACAAAAGTCACTTTACCATTTCTTCTGAGGCTTGTCTGTTGGTGATAAATTTCTTTAGCTTTTGCTTCTCTAAAGAAGTCTATCTCTTCTTCAATTCTAAAGGACAACTTTGCTGAGTAGAGTTTTTTTATTGGCAGTTTATATTTTTTCCTTTTATACTTTCAATATACTGTGCATTTCCTTTCTGGCCTGCAAAGTTTCTCTGAGAACTCAGCTGATAGTCAAATAGAAGTTCATTGGTATGTGACAAGTTGTTTTTCTCTTGTTGCTTTTAATATTCTTTTCTTATACTCAACTTTTGAAAATTTAATTATAATATGTATTGGCAAGGGCCTAAATGGATCCTTCTTATTTGGAACATCATGTCTTTCCAGATCTGGATGGTTGTTTACTTCCCTAGGTTAAAGAAGTGTTCAGTCATTATTTCTTTGAATAATCTTTATGTCCCTTTCTTTCTGTCTTATCTTTCTGAGTCTCCTATAATAAATATATTAGTCCTCTTATGGTGCCCCATCTGTTCCTTAGGCTATCTTCACTTATTTTTGTTGCTATTTTGATTGCATGAATTCCACTCATCTGTCTTTGAATTCACTAATCTTTTGTTTTCTAATCTGTCAACTGCCTCTACTGTATTTTTCTGTTCAGTTGGTGTATTTTTCAGCTATTTGATTTCTGTTTGATATTTTCTTTGTTCATGTATTATCTGACTTTGGTAAGCATTTTTATGAAAATTATTTTGAAGTCTTTGAAGTCTTGATGAGGTAAATTATTTATCTCTATTCCAGTAAGGTAACCTTGTTCCTAGAGGTTACCTTGTTCTGTTGTTAGAATATATTCCTTTGGTTCTTCATTTTCCTACAATCTCTGTTTTGGTATCTATGTAATAAATAAGACAGCTACATTTCTCAGTCTTGGAAGTGATCTCATGAAGGATATTAACCTTTTCAATAAGCTCAGATCCATCACCTGGTTGTCTCTCAAATCTTTGTGTTTGTCTGAGCCACCTTCTTTTATCTTACTGGCTCCCAATGTTGAGGGTATGCCTATAGCTGTCCATGTGCCAAAGTAGAAAATCACAGTTGGCACATTGATGCAGGCTGACTGGAAGCCAAATCTTCACATAGCTAGGACTCTCTTCTATGGAAAAACTAGGAGATAGGCTTTTGCCCTTTCCACCTGAGCTGTACCTTGATATATGGTAAGGTGGGGGCATTTTTACGCTGTCTTTTTGTTTACTGCAGTCCTGTAGAACTTGTGAATGCGACATTTGCTATCAGAGCCAGGCAATCTAGGGCTCTGTCCCTTGGGCTGCAACCACAGAAGTTGGGGAGCTAGGTGTGTATATGTTTCCCCTGAAGAGATACTGGTATTTGAAGCAATCTTGAGTGAGAAGATAAAAGTGGTATCTGCTGGTTTCCCCAGTCTCCGGGAAGGAGACTCCAGGAAGTCAGCCTCTAGATGGATGCTGAATTAGAAGCCTGGCCCTCAGGCAACAGCTCTTAAAGTGTGCAAGTGAAACTCTCTAAGGGAAAGACAACAAAATGAGCTTTGTGACTATTTCCTCTGTGCTGAGTCCTGAGAAGATAGCCACAGTAAGTCTTCCTACACCCATTAAGAGTTATTTCTTTGCTTCCCAGAACCTAGTGGGTCTCAGGGACACAGCCTCGTAGGCTTACAGAACTAGGTGTTTTGGTGGCCCAGTCCTTGGTGGGGGTCTTAAAATTGGGGGCATTAGCTTAGGGTCTGAGGCCTTCATACTCAGAGTAAAGCTGGGATTTGTGAGTTCCCTCCTGACTGAATGGTGCTATGCTACACGTGGTGAGGTGCATGGTAAGAGTGTACCTCAGCCTTTTCTACTGGTTTTGATGCATATGATGTGGGTATTTTCACATTCATTTTATGTGTAAGAGTCACTCAGCTAGTTTCTGAATTTCTTTCAGAGGGGAGTCCCATGTATGTAACTGTAGATTCAATATCTGTGGGAGCAGGTTAATTCAGAAGGCACCTGTGTTACTACAGTGAACTATAATCCCCAACTTTTCATCTACAATAGTGACTTTCAACTGATGTGCCTGAGCCACCTGGCCAGGGCGCCATGAGAATGTTTAAAACATGCAATGCCTGGCTACATAGTCATGGGCACTGACATCCTTTCCCTTAGATTGTCAAATAAAAAATGATAGCAGCCAATAGAACATTAGCCACCCAATGTGAATGAATCAAAATTATACCTATGTTTTTGTCAGAACTGCAAAAAATGTAATATAATTTTGATGTGCCACAGAATTTTAGTAACTAGTTTATGTGTGCCATGAGATGGAAAAGGTTGAAAATCGCTGATGGAGGAAGAATGATGCAGAAGCCACCATCATGATACTGATAATATTTGTTGCATAAAAATTCAATGTTAGGTCAGTAATGCTAGGTCTCCCGACTTAGCTTTCAAGATGTAGTCAATAAACTATGGTCCAATTCTGCATGCTTTGTTATAAGAACACCTCTACATTTTTTCTGGAATATCAACCCTTGATATCAACCGAGTATGTCCCCATGTTGCTCTACGAGGAAAGAGTGTTGAGAAACTTCACTGGTAAGAAAGGGTGCTCTAAGACAACATGACACAGTTCAATTTCTTCCTCAAATGTTTGCTATGACAACGTATTTCTTACAGACATGCCTGCACATCCAGGTGACTTCAGTGACTAGGGTATCATCAGTAGCCCTTAATTATGCTGTACTGTAGCCATCTAGTCCCCAATTATGCATACCTTATGGATACTACTTTTTATATATTTTTTAAAAAAACCTTTAATTGAACTTTACATATAAAGGAATTACTGAAAAGATAAATTAAAAACAACAGAAGTGGTGGCTCAAAAACGAAAAGAACAAAAACAAAATAAATTATCAAAGCAGTTTAAGAAAGTATTAAAATTGGTAGGAGATAAAATGATGAACAAACTGTCAAAGTTAATCAGTCTCCTAATTACCATGAGAACATTGATGTGTGGGGAGGTACTCAAGAAATAAAAATGACTCTACAGTAGCGTAAAATGCAGCTGTTAGTGGTCTGAGAGTGCTGAATGAGGAACGGTTTCTGCAATACTAGAAAATTTAAGGGCATTTGTTCTCTGATGCAAAAGAGTTAGAATGATGAGGAAAGTGTTCGTACTGGACTTTCGTTTCTCCCTGGAAGTTTGGCTGCAGTGTTAGTGCACTTACTCAGGAAAATTTTCTCTATAGCAGGGACCTGATCCTTGTGCCAGACCATCCCACTGCCTGTATCTGTAAATAAAGTTTTATTAGCACATGGCTACATTGATTTTTTTTTTTTTTACTATTGCTTGTGTTTGCTTTCACCCAACATTACATAGTTAAGTAATTACAACAGAGACCATAAGACCTTCAAAGTCTACTATGCTTACTCTCTGGTCATTTACAGAAAGTTTGTCAAGATCTCCTGTGTATTAAACTTTTTAGTGTTAGTCCATATCACTATTTTTTAAATTAAAAAAATAGGTTTTGTCATTTAATACATTCAGTTGTATTTGTGTTACAAATGACAAAGCTATGAAAGGAAAAGGAAGAAAATGTTTATTGCTTTGGGACACTGCTGCCCATGACTAATTTAATGCTTACAATTACAAACCATTACAATTGCATAGCACACTATGCAATTGGAATAAGTGTTCAGCAGCTACATCAGTTTGGAATTATTTTTCCCTGAAAGTTTGGTATTTGGCCTTAGAAATTCCATTCCAGACAATCATATTCAGAATGGTAGCCATCCTCTCCTTCGCCTCACCCTGCTCTCTCTGTCTTGCTCTCAGTTTCTCTCAGACTTTCTCTGCATTTTTTTTTCTTTCTGTCTCTGGTTCTGCCACTCTTTGCTTCCTCTCTTTTCCTTGCCAATCTGCTATTTTGTTTCTTTCACTTCTTTACTCCCACATAAGCCACACAAATCCAATTGTTATAACTTTGCCTTTACATTGTAACTTTCATTATTTTATTAGGGAACCAAATTGAGAGCTGCCTAATGATCCCAGGAGAAGACTTTCAATTTAACATAACCTCTAAACAACATTTGAGAGGCAATTTCATAGGACCACAGTGGAGCAGGTATGGCAAAGTCACCAGTGCAAGGGGAAGTTTAAAGTAATATGCAGTTTGGTTCCTCCTCTTTGCTTTTAGCACAGACTTGGAATCCTGCAGACATTTGCTCCTGGTACTGCTGGCTTTTCAGTCTCATTTTTATTAAAAGCTAACAAGGTGCATTAAGCAGCTCCCTGTTTAATTTCCCATAGAAAAGCAATAGTTTCAAGCAGCCCACTGTTGGAGGCATGTTTAAATGCAAAATGCACAGCTGTGCTAAATGTATGCACTAGAGCAAAAAGGGTTCTTAATATGACAAGTTAATACCATGGATTTTTATTTCATTTGCTCCTGAAACAGCTAATCAGAGAGAATTGGATCAATAGAAGCAGAGGTAAAATTGGGCAGTTGTTAAGAGACAAAGGATATTGCTTGTCAACCTTCCATGGTTTTAATACTATGCTAGTAAAGTGCTGTGGAATTGACCGAAAGTCAGCCCCCTGGGAAGATTTGCCCTTACTGCCCTCGCATAACTGGGCTGTCTAGAAGCTTTCTATACAAAGATGCGAAGTGAGCCTTTCCACCCTGCCATAGGCTCAGGCCCTGCCTCTCTCCTACCCAATACACACAAAATTATATTAAGGCAAAAGCTAGAAAAGATCACACAGAGATCATTTTTAAGGCTTCATATTAGCCTAAACACATGGCTTCCCTTTGGCTGTGGGTCAATGGACACATAGTGATGTGAATGACTGTAGAAAAGAGAATGCTCTAAGCGAAGGTTTCATGAAATCTCTGCACAAGACAACAACCATGTCAGATGACCAGCTTAGTCCAGAATAGCTTTACAGGAAACAATCCTTTATTTGTTTATTTGTTTGTTTGTTTATTTTATTTATTTTTAACAGATATAGCTCTTAAGCCAATCCTGCTTCCTTGAGCCAGATTCCCATAATGACCTTTTCTATTCTTTAGTCCATAACATGCACATCTCAGTGAAACTCCATGTGATGAATAACAGTGCTTCTGATAGGAAATTTGGTGGAACCTCTCAATGGTATTTAAGATCTTAGGTAAAGAAGCAATTATCATGTTTATACCAGGTTGCTCTGTTTTTCCTCTTAAGGAGATATGCTTTATCAAGAGGTAGGTCAAAAATAACTTTCAGAGATGGGGGTGGCTTCCGTAGGTAAATGTGGAATTAGAAACTCTCACAACCACATCAAATTTACAATTAAACTATGGTACAGCCATCATTGAAAATCTCCCAAAATCTAGCTGAACAGAAGTTCCATAACAAAAGATATAAAGAAGAGGCCCCACTGAGACTGGTAGGAAGGGCAGAGACACAAAACAGGGTGATCCTACACAAACATGTGGGGAATAAAAATTGAGAAGGTTAGCTCAGCTGCACCAGTCTTGCCTGAATAGCAAGGGGGTCATAGCCCCACACCAGGCCCTGAAACCCAGGGTTCCATTGCCAGGAAGAGAAGTCTCCATAGGTTCTGTCTGTAAAAAACAGCAAGGATTGTGGCTGAGGGAGATGGAGGGCAACTGGAGTATCAAGCATTCCTCTTAAAGGGCCCATGCATGGACTTACTCAGACCCATGTGCTCAGAGTTCCAGCCCTGGGACAGCAGCTCAAAAGGTATCAGAAACATGCAGGGATGAACTGAATTGTTAGGTTTCAGGAAGAGGACTGGAGGGACAGCTTTCTCCCAGACACAACTGCTGGCAGAGACCCTTGTTCCTTGCTGAGCCCTCCCTTCACAGAGCCTGCAGATGGGTGACACATCTGAGTCTCCATCACTCTGGCTAACACTCTTTGCTCCACTCTTTCAGGATTCCCTGAGACCCAACACAACTCTACCTGCAAGCCCACCAAAGCCATTTCCAGTGGCTTTTCCATGCAAACCACTTGTCCTAGCTTATGCTGTAGACTTTCCCAAAATCTCTCAGTTTCACAAATGATGAACAAGCAGGATCTGGCTTTGGCATGCCCTATACATCTTGCTAAGTGGCCCTATTCCTGGCATTAGCTGTAGCCAGCCTTGGTTCCCAGCTTGGCCTCTCCTGGGTACCTCTAAGCCCAGTACATGTAGCAGCCATCTGTAGATCGTCACTTCACAGAGCATGCTGGGTATCCCCAGGCAGGACACAGGTGGATGATGACCTTCGTCTACACCTCCTGGGAGGTCTCAGCATCAGCAAACTTGGTGGACAGTTTCAAACTGCACCAAAGCACCAACAACTATCTCCATCATTAACACACTCTAGGGGAAGAACCAGTAGGCACCAGAGCCCAGCTAAAACAAGTCCTGCTCCTTGGGGTCAGCTTCTGCATAAGCAGATTCTCTGCTCTGGGTACTGCTAGGACTCACAGCCAATCAGTGTGAGGGTAATCCTTTCCACTGACAGCAATCAAGGCTCAACTACAACAGGATGGTGCATTCAGTCCACATGGGGGAGCACACCTGGAACATCCAGTTAAAGTGACCAGAGAAGCTGTGCCTCTGGACTCTACAGGGCATGTACTACATGAGGGCACTCTACCAAGACTAGGAGATGTACCAAACAAACACAAAGAGGCAGTCAAAATGAGGAGACAAGAAACATGTACTAAATGAAAGAACAGAGCAAAACTCCAGAAAAAGAACTCAACAAAATGGAGACAAGCAATCTACTAGATGCAGAGTTCAAAACACTGGCTATAAGGATGATTGATGATCTCAGAAAGAACTTCAACAATGAGATAGGAAACTTAAAAATGGAGGTACATGCATAAAAATTAATCAGTACAAATGAAAGAGATGCTACTGAAATGAATAACACATTACAGGGAATCAAAAGTAGAGTAGATGAAGCAGAGGGTCAAACAAGCAATTTAAAAGATAGGAAAGAAGGTAATACCTAATCAGAACAGCAAAAACAACAACAAAAACAAACAAACAAACAAAAAACCAAGAAACAAAAAACAATGAAGATAGTTGTAGCAGCCTTTGGTACAACTTCAAGTGTACCAACATTTGCACCATGGGGATGCTGGAAGAAGAGACAGAACTAGAAATTAAGAACCTACTTTGAAAAAAATCATGATTGCAAATTTCCCAAACCTGGTTAATGAAATAGACACGTACAAGTACAGGAAGCACAGATAATCCCAAACAAGATGAATCCAAAAGAGGTCCACACTGAGACACATCATAATTAAAATGCCAAAAGTTCAAGAAAAAGAAAATATCTTAAAAATAGCAAGAGAAAAGCAGTTAGTTCCTTGCAAGGGAGCTCCCATAAGAAGGTCAGCTGATTTTTCAACAGAAACTTTGCAGGTTAGAAGGAATTGACATGAAATATTCAAAGTGATGAAAAACAACGACTTAAAATCAAGATTACTCTACCCAGCAATGCTATCATTTAGATTCAAAGGACAGACAAAGATCTTCCCAGATAAGAGAAAGTTAAAGGAGTTCATCATCCCCAAACCAGTATTATAAGAACTATTAACAGCTTTCTTTAACAGGAAGAAGCAGATAAGAAAAAGATTAAAAATATGCAGAATAATATGGCAATAAATACTCACATATCACCCATATGTGCTCTGTAGCATTATTTACAATAGTCAACATATGGAAGCAACCTAAGTGTCTATCAGTAGACTTCTGGATAAAGAGATGGTGCATATCTACAATGGAATATGACTCAGCCATAAAACCAAATGAAATTGTGCTATTTATAAAAACATGATCACACTAGAGGGTATTGTGATGAGTAAAATAAGTCAGACAGAAAAATAAAAATGACATATGATTTTACTTAAATATGGAATCTAAAATACTAGACAAATGAACAAGCTGAATAGAAACAGACTCATAAATGCAGAGAACATTTTGGCATTTGCCAGATGAGAAGGGAGAGGGAGAGGCAGATGATAAAGCTGAAGGGATAAGAAGTACAATTGGTATTACAGGAGAGCAATGGCTATGTAAAGTACAGTATAGGGAACATGACCAATAATATTGTGTTAACTGTGTGTGGTGTCAGGTATTCTAGATTGATCAGGTGATCACTTTGTAAGTTATATGAATGCCTAACACTGGGTTGTACACCTAAAAATAGTATTTCAGATCAATTGTAATTGAAAAACAAAAATTTGTTGAAAAGAAAAAATAAATAAAAACAAAATTATGTTTAGTCTTGCACTTAATGTAGATTTAAAAATAAATGGCTTATTGCAATAGGTAAGAAATGTTTTAGTATAATTAATAAAGATTTCAAATCAGAAAAAATAACTTTCAATGTCAAACTAAATATTGACAAATATGCTCTGAAATCTGTTATAATTTTTCCCTTTACTTAAAATTAATTTTTGCTTAGCCTTGGCCACCTTCTCTAACACACTATTCAAGTTCTAGTCTTGAAGTTCTGAAGTCCAGGCCCACCATCACCTAAATGCCATTAGGATACAACTATGGCATGTTAACAAATACATTCTAGTTATCATACAGTAGAAGAAGGCTCAAGGGATAAGGTGTGAAAGAGACTAGAATCTATGTGTGTCAACAAAGCAAGGTGCTGAAAGGGTCCAGAATAGTAGATAGATGGCCACAGATTAAGGGAAGGAGACATTTTCCATTAATTTTTTTACTGATAGCTCTGGGATCAATTATCTTGCTTTCAAATTAAATCATCTGCTCTGCTTCCCTAGCCAAGCATCATGAAGGTACCATCTGAGGATGTCAGTGATGTTTTCAACAATAAATTGAAAATGGCCATTTACAAATGACCACTTTCAAACAGGGTATTTTTGTCAGTTAAGACAAAATAGTTTAGCTTTCTAAGAAGGTAACAAAAAGAGAGAAAAAGAAAAAAGAAAAAGAAATAAAGGAGATAGCAAATAATGGTAAGAAGAAAATATTTCTATAAAAATAAATGTTTAAATGATTGATCAAAGGATAAAGCTATTATATTTTCAGAAGAGGATGCAAGTAGATCATCCACAGTTTCATTATGTAGAAACCTGATATATGAAAGACTTTGAAATAATGTTTTCATTTATTCTTCCTAAAAGTGTTTGTGTGTATATCATGACATTTGAAAACTGAACCCAGAACACATATGGTTGCTGCCCTCTGGTAAGTGTCCACTGCATGTCAGATACCTTATTAAGTGCTTTGTGAAAAATGAAATTCAAAATATTGTTTAGCATTTGAGATGACTTAGGTCAGCAATGAGAATGGCCGGGAAATGATGTTTGGAAGGTAAGCCCATATCTAAAATCTGGTTACTGCAAAGTTACAGCTCTTTCTACTTCAACTTTCTTGTTCAGCCCTTGCTCTTGTCCCTCTGTTACTGACAGTTCTTCCATCCCTCAGTCTTAACAGCACACGATCTGCAGCTGAGGAAATAGCCTTCAACTGAACGCCAGACCACACAGCTGGAATGTTTTACGGCTTTATTGGCGTATAATCAACAAAATTGAGAATTTATTTTAAGTCCTGAATAGAAAAATAAAAGTTTACAAATAAATGTATTTCCACATCTTCTCTTACCTTCTACTTCTTCCTTTCTCCTTTTCTCAATAAATCTATATAGGCCTGTGGTGCCAATTCAAATGATTGAAGTATTCATTTTATCTGCTGGGGATCTACAACAATGAACATTCCCAAAGCTCAGCTTGTCTCTTTAATTTAAATAATGCATGCTAGGAAATATATCTTATTTTGATACACTTGAGTGAAAAATGTCTCCAGCAGCAGAGGTCTGTCTAGCCAATCTCAAATTTCCTCTCAAGACCTGCAATTCACTTAAGACTCTGAGAATAGCTTTATTCCCTTGAGCACAAGTAAGGGAATGTTAACAATTAAACCCTTCAATTTGTTTACTTATAATTATGCTTGTCTCTGCAGATTGCCTTCTTCTTAGCTGTTTAATACCTGTCTGACTCTAAAAGCATTTTACAGGCCAAAGTGCTTTTAAAACTTTTGCAAAGTGCATTTTAGTTGTTCTACTAGCAAGAACTTGTCCATTGAGAGAAAAATCAATAGGACAAGAGTAACAACTAGCAGGGCTCTAGGTGATAACGAGAATGAAGTTTCAATTTGGCAATGTCAAAACAGAGTTTCTGTCACTTTGTGCTCTATACGTTTTTTTGTTGTATTCCTTCAGATTTGGCCTTTTATATTAAAACCCTATACAGAGAACATAACACCTAAGAAATGAGTCAGCACTTATAAAATATAAATTGTTCATGTAATCTCTAGAGAAAAACAATCATTATTAGCCAGTATTGGATAGAAATAACAAGGAAATTTTATTATAATAAGGAGACTAAAATGAACCACTTGAAAGCTAAACAGAAATAGAAAGATTTCCTACATTTTTCTCATATACTTTATTTTTTTGATATATTCACAAAACTCATAATCTAAATCCCACTTCAAAAGTATAGTTTGATTTTAGATATGTACCTGTTTCACTGTATCCATCTGATATTTTTCTCCCATTTCTATTGTACTTCTTATTTTCTCCTTCATTCCCTTCCCCTTCCTCTTCTTCTTTTTTTCCTTCCAAGTTTTAAAGATTGTCTAAGGGTGCACATCCATGTGTTTCTCTATAAGTCAAGAGCATGTCTCTTCAGACATCAGCCTTTGGGAACTTCAGAATTCAGGATCAGCCCAGAACCTGGAATTAGCTCGTAGGAGCATAAATAACTCTTGCACATTCTGGCATGCCCAATTCTGCCAAACATCAAAGGCCTTATAACTAGACTTGAGGTACAGCTGTAATTCAACTCACTGTGCAGAAGAATCAAAAGTATAGCTTCATTGCTGGAGCTTATAAAAGGGCAGGTTTCTCAAACAGGAGCGAACTCTCAAGGGCAAATGATTCAGAACCAAACAACAAAAATCCAAGTAAAAATATGGCTTCTTCCCTTTACATCAGAAAGCGGATTTACCTTCAGGGCCCTGGAAAAGCAGTCCAACTGACCATTGTTACAGGAATTGTCTATGATGACAACAATAGCAACCCCTTGGTGTTTTTTGTTTTGTTTTTTTTTTTAAATATATTTAACTTTCCTAAAACATCAAGCTCCTTAACTATTAGCTGACTTCTTCTCAGGTAAAAACTTCCTCTTATGTAAATCTCAAAAAAAAAAAAAAAAAGGAGGAAGATGAACAGAACAGGATTTTCTATAGCCTGTAGATAACCTCCATCAATCCCTATATAATAAAGAAAACAACTAAAGAAAACCTGCAGTTAGAGACGATGGAGGTTTTCAGCTTTATTTACTAGTGAATCACAAGAGAACTAAAAGCAATGCAGATATATCGATTGAAAAATATGGTTACCCACCCAGTTTTCCATGTGGCCTTCAGCTGGGCTCAGCCTAATCATGTAGAAACGGCAGAAGCTAATAGTCAAGTGTACCTCAAAAGTATGTCTTTATCACTCCAGAGACATAAAACATCTCAATCACAAGTGTGAAGAAGGACAAACAAGACTTTACAAGCCCTGCAGAGTATCTGTGCATCCTCCTTTTTCCTGACAAACAAAACAACAGCTATAATACAACAGTTGTTGGCCCTCAGTTTGTGAAAGATTGACAGGGAAGAGGTCAGCTAATATGGTATGACAGTTACATTAGAGCATGTAACTCCTCTAATGTATCTAATATATCTCCTCTAACACCTCTAATATATCATAATCATGTTCATAAGGTGTGTCCAATTGGGACTTCACATATTTATTTACATTTAGTGCTCTCTGCTTAAAATGTCTAGCTTTTTCTCCATATCCACAAGGTCTCTGCTTAAATAATATCTCTCAGAGAATTCTTTGTTGAATTTCACAGGTTAAGTAGGCCAACCACCACATGCCATTTACTATCACATCACTTGATTTGAAATATTTCATAGCACTTATCTGGACTTTACTCATTCAATTAATTGTTTATTTGTTTATCTCTCATCTTTATTCATAGAATATAAACCTAAAGAAATCAAGGTAGAATTCTATGATATTTAAATTGTATTACTAGACATACAACTCACGTACTGCCTAGAACACAGTAGGTGTTTGATAAATGCACAAATTAAAACCGTAAGTGAAAGAAACCAGAAACACTCAATGCATGTAAAATCTATAGTTTCACTGATTATCTTGCATTCCTTTTGTCTTTTTCCTCCACGCCATTCATTGAAACCCTCCACTATGATTGCAAATTTGTCTTTTTCTATTCATTCTTTTTGTTTAAATAGTAAAAGTATTTTTATATGCATACAAATTAAAAATTGTTATACCTTCTTTATTTAACTCTTATGCTTTTTGTCCTAGATTCTTCCATTTTTAAATATTATATACAAATACCAGCTTTATTGTGTTTTGGGTTACATGGGTTCCAATTTTGCTTTCAATAGTTCTATGTGTTTTTCTTGTAAGTTTTACTTTCTTTTGCTATTTCTGTTACAACATTTTTGTAATTTATTGGAATTTTTATTACATTACATTTAGTGTAATCACTGAATTATTTGGGCTTAAATCAACTGTCTCAGTGTGTGTTGTATATTTGTTATACTATTTCTATGTTTTTATTATCACATTGCTTTCTTTTGATCAATTTTACATTTTTATTATCTTCTATCATTTTCTATTTGTGAGGTACTTAACATTTTATTAATTTTAGTAGTTTTTCTACAGATTAAAATATACATTCTTGATTTACTAACATCTAATACAAATTAACAGATTTTCTATTTCCAAGATAATGCACTAACCTTGCATTATCTTCAGCAATACTTCGGTTGCGTTAAAATCCCTTCCATCTCCAGTGTTATTGTTATTCTGTGTTTTGACTATTTTGATATTTTACTGTTCAAATTTTCTTTTTATTATTGTATATTTGCCAATATTTTAACGATAAATTCAAATGGCTAATATCTCCATTGTTAATTACTGGTTCCTGAATTTATTTTCTTTGTAAATTTACATATTTCTCTTTAAAATTTTTTTTTCTACAAGCCTATGGCTGACTTTTTTTTTTAAGTCTTTGTTTTGACAATTTTTTAGAGAGTATTTTGCTTGGATTGGAATTCTAGCTTGGCAGTTATTTGCTTTTAGCACTTAAAAAATATAATTTAGTTTCCCTCCCACTTCCCTTGTTTCTGTTGAAAAATCAACTGTCAGTTTTATTATAGCTTCAATGGCAGTAGACAGTATATGTGTTAGTGCATGTATATGTTATTTTCCATCACAGTAGCTTTTAAGGTTTTACTATTTCTCTGCTTTTCAGCAGTTATATTTTATACCTATGTATGATTTCACTTTTATTTATCTTATTTAAGTCTTGTTGCAATTTTTGAATCTTTGACTTAATTTGTTTCATTATTTTAATTCTGCGCTATTGTCTCTGTATATGTTAATTCTGTTAAGTGTCCCTATGTTTTACCACCGGTCTCCAATTACTCAGGTAATAGTGCTTTGCTGTCTTTATGACTTGTATTCTTTTCTATATTTCCATTCTTGTTTTCTTTCTTTGTTTCTGTCTAGATAATTATTTCTGATTAGTTTTCTAATTTGCTAGTTATCTCTTCAACTGGATTTAATTTATTTTAAAATACTCATCCTTTGTGAGTATGTAATTTTATATATACAGATTTTAGTTCTAAAATTTTTCACTTGATTCTATTTTTTCATCACACTTCTACTTCTCTGCTGAATTTCTTTCTCTTTAATTTACTTTTTAAAGCAAATATTTCAGTTATTTCAGATATGTAGGATAAAGATATCTCCTTATTTAAAATAATTTATCCAGTTCTTGTTCTTGCAAAGTCAATTTTTCTGTTGAATTGTATTTTTTAAATGCATAGATAATTTGATGCTCTAAACACTTTTACCTTCCCTCAAGGGTAAATTATGCTTGCTTTAAGATCATGGGTACAGTTGATTCAAAGTTGGATTCCTATCTTTGTTGGGCTGGTCTGTTTTTGATCTCTTACACTTATGGTGTGGAACCTAGAAAATCACAAGTCTGAAGTGAAAGCCTGAGGTACTTAAGAGATTTAGTTCTTCCCTGGAAGTTCCTGGACTCCAGTTTTCAGTCCCACCAGTTTCAAGAGATAGTGAAAAATATAAATGAGACAAATAAAACTGATATTTTGTGCTGTATTTCTATTCATTTTCAAAGGGACAGTGAATCTAAATTGAGTTAACCCATCATTTTAAAAACAATTACATTTAACAAAATAATTGTATAAGACAGAAACTAGAATTTTCTAAAAATATGAGTAATTGTTAACAGTCTGGTTAACTTGAATACACTGAATAAATTATAGCTCTCTGTTACAGGTGATCTTGTGTATATATTTTGAAGGGGAAAAAGTTCAATTTGTGAATACTTGTAACTTATAAATTATTTTTCATGAGAAAATATCTTAGTAGAATAATTCTGTAATATGTGAAAAGTTTAATTAAATAAGAAGCATATATTTTATGTATGTATCAGGAGGCTGCATTTATTAGATGTTTCTGAATTTTTTTCTTGTTTAATTTTTATCACCAATCTAGTATTGATATGGCCTCTACCTTCAATAGGGAAAATTCATATCCTGGGCAATCTGTCTGTTTGGTAGCATCTAGGAATGAGCAGCCACAGGGGAAATAAGGGCCTGGGCCCTGGCCATTACATCTGACAAAGAATGCCATACAGGAGGCTGGAAGCAAAAGAACACATCTCACCTATTAACTCACTGGTCCTGATCCTGGTTTGGTAAGATTGCCAGGTGTTCTAAACATCACAAGCAGGAATAGCAGAGGAAGAAGGGCAAAAGGGTAAATAGTCCTTGAGATTCTATGCTGGGAAAGGGAGCTTCTGTAACTAAGACAAAGAGCCTTTACTAACTGAGAAATAAAGCCTTTGTAAGCTATACATTATTCCCAAGATTTAGAAGGGGGAAAAGGAGGGGTAACTCTAGAAACCAGCTGAAGTATATATCCCCCGAACCTCAATAGTCAGCATAGTTAGATTAGCTACGTACCGACTTATAGCCTTGGCTGAAGAGCATAGAACAAATTCACTAACAAACTTATTAACAACTTTATTTCCTCTATAAGTGGGGCATTTAAACTAGCCAGGTGCCTGCTTGCAGCTCCATGCTATGCTTGTATGTGTTTCATAAATAAGCCTGCTATCTCATTTCCACTGTACGTGTTTGGTTCTTGCTTGAATTCATGTCTTGCAA
Organism: Anoura caudifer; assembly: GCA_004027475.1. Classification (NCBI taxonomy): domain Eukaryota; kingdom Metazoa; phylum Chordata; class Mammalia; order Chiroptera; family Phyllostomidae; genus Anoura; species Anoura caudifer. The sequence goes on along the minus strand of PVKU01001521.1, from coordinate 206,005 downwards.
GCAAGACAAGGACCCAGACAGGGGATGGAGCCTCTTGATGCAGGTCTCTCTCCCCTTTCTGTAACATACCTATGTTTGCAGAGTTCTGTTTGTGATGCTATTCAATGAATTAAGAATTTATAGCTTAGTAGAAAAAAATCAATTTTTGCATCAAACAATAATTGATAACATATTTATTAATTAAAATGTACTCAAATGTATTGTGCAAAATGGCTTAAAACGAAGCAGTATGTCAGTGGAAATCTCTGGGGTGTGAAAGGGTAAGCACGCCAGAAGTATTTAGAAAATACTGGGCCCTAAAACCATTTACCTTTTCAAAGTTCTCTTTCATGTTTGTGTCTTGTTTCCTACCTTTTTCCATTTTCATTGTATTCAAAGATTCAGGGCTAAAAGTTATTCAAGGACCACTTGTTTTAGACTTTCACAGCATTTGTAAATAGCTGAGAGAGCAAAAGAAAAAAAAAACTTTATGTACTTTTCAGCTTATCAAATGTAAAGTGAAGCATGAAACAAAAGTTGCGTTCCTCTTTTATTTTTTGTTTCTTTCTATCTTTTCACACTCAAAAAATAATAATATGGCTGGAAAGCTATTCTTGAAACTTATGTTCTACATCTTTTATATAACCATTCTACTATGAGTAGGAAAGCAATGCTTTTTATTTTAACTAATGTATGACATAAAATTTCCAGTTGAGTCATGGAAAGTGAAAAAGAGAATGAGAAAAATGAGCCAGACAGTGAGACAGTGCTGAATGCAAAATAAGGAGGAAATGGTTCCCCTGGCAACATCAACACTTTGGAAGTTTCATACAAGAGTACAACTGGGTACAAAGTATCTGATTAAAATTTATTGCAAGACAAGGAATTTCTGCAAATTTAAAAGTATCGGTAATATGCATTGCATATCTAAATGTGTTTGCTAAAAATATATTTAGAATTTACCTAATTGATATTATTTTCTGTGTTTTCATATACAAGTAACATTTGGGAGCCATGTTAATCAAAAAAGTTGAAGGTGCCCTGGCTGGTGTAGCTCAGTGGATTGAGCATGGGCTGTGAACCAAAGGGTTGCTAATTTGATTTCCTGTCAGGGCACATGCCTGGGTTGCAGGCCAGGTCCCGAGTGGGGGCCATATGAGAGGCAACCACACATTAATGTTTCTCTCCCTTTCTTTCTCCCTCCCTTCCCCTCTCTCTAAAAATAAATAAAAATCCTTTAAAAAAAGTTTAAGGTATGCAGAAATTATTTATGCTTGATTTCTGACTTCAGAATCAAAGGTCAATGACAAAAGTTACAAAGTACATATCTATGAGAGAAACTTACAGACATCTGTTAGTGGCCTCCTGATAGCTCTTTGAAATCCGTTTCTCCAGAGAAAGATAATATTGAGTCATCTTCATTAACAAACACCAAAAAACAGATAATTACTTACATGTCATCTTTCTATACATTTAAAAATAATCCATATCAAGTATTCAGTGTTCAAAGCCAAAATGGGGCTGCAGATGATCATGATGAAAATCTATTTTATAAACTTTAGATAAATAGAGCCAAGTGGTCTCTCTGAAGGGCATATTCTACTATACATAATACTGACAACCTGGTATCCCATCATCTTGTTACAGAGCAACAGAAAAATTCTTGAGACTGGGAAAAAACTTCCAAAGTCTCACTTTCTCACCCCTGAGGGGGTCAGTCTGCCACGGGCAATTCAGATCCTGGACGAGCCCCAAAAATTGTTACCGAGCAACAGAAAGGTCCGTTATTGTCCACTGCCTTATGGAAAGATGTCTTTCAAAGCCAGAGACTTGTGAAAAGGAAAGGAAATGTTTATTTAAAGCTATACAGAGTTAAAGTAGCAACCTAATGTCTCCATTAAAATATCAAAGTCCCTTAGGATACTCACAGATGCCCACAGTGCCTCCTATCTCCCTCTGCCCTAATTCAGGGTACCATAATCACAAGGAAGAGAAGCACAGGTCTGGGATCCAAGCTCTTGACACCGTCAGCCATGTCGTCGTCCAGGCAGGATCTCTGGTTAATCTGAAGCCATGTGGCACCTTTTCATGGCCTACTGGCAAGAGTTCTTTTACCCTTCTTCTAGGCTAAGTCTCTCTTGTTGCCAGGCCATGCAGCTAAAGGGAGCACCCCAAAGCCACATGGTCCCTCCTCTACCAAAGCTGTGGGGAAGGGGTCCCCACTCTGGCAAATCTTCGTGACTCTCCCTCTTCACCAAAGCTGCAGGGGTCTGCACTCCGGTGAAACCACGTGGAATCTCTCCCTCTGGCAAAGCTGCGAGAGGGTCTCCACTCGGGCAAAGCCGAGTGGCAATTCTCTGCTAAAGCCACATGGTGATTTTCCCTCATAGAGCTGTGGGCCCTGCACTCTGGTGAAACTGCATGGATCTCTCTAATAGCTGCTGTGTCTCCCTTTTAATACCGGGGCCAAACCTCCTCTGCAGCCCTATTTCTGACTCCTCCTGCAATCCGTTACACCTGCCAGCATTCCTGTATATTTCCAAGGTTATTGGGATGCCATCATGAGTCTGGGCAGGTGTGTCCCCATTTTCTGAAGCCAGTCTTCTGCAAGCTCCCAAGCAGGTGCTTTAACTTGGGGTTCCTCCCCCAGTCACGTCCTGGGGGAAGTCCTTTCCACCCCCCTGGCTCACAGCGTGGCCACAGCTGTTTACCATATCTATGAAACCAGTTAAAGGTTATAGATATGTTAAATGACCATTCTGGAGGTTATCTGCAAAACCGTTGCTATGCAAAACAACTCAATGGCCCTGCTCCATGTGTCCCTTCCCCCAACTCACACCTGAGGGGGTAGGGGTAAGGACATCTTATATGTCTTTCTAATATTTCCTGGACACCCTGAGTTCTGGGCCCCATTCCAACTCCCTTTTTGGGGCCCCCCTCTTGGCTGCACCCTGTTACAATCTTAGGCGATGTCCTCCATGTTACGTGCTACAGGGACATAGAGAACAAGGAGTTGTTGAATCTCAAAAATATTGCTATTTCTGGGAGAAAATTTTCAAAAGTCTTTGGCTAAAATGAAATAGCAACAACATTTTAAAAATCCTGTTTTACCTGCCTAGTTGTACACACAAAAAATAATGTATATTCTCAAAATATAATTTTATAAAGATAATCCTGTGTTCTAAGATTAATTTGATTAGTACCAACATGTAAAGAAACTACGCCATTCTGTTCTCATTGTTCTACCTTACTATGGATAATCAGGGGAAGTGGTGCGTGAGCTTTAATTTATTTTTATCTCTGATAGCCAATAAGTTTTCTGGGAACTCAGCAGGACTAAGATATTAAATCCTAAGGCAATAACTGAAGTGATATTTCTATAAGGAAATTGAAATTAAAGGAACTATTTTAGTTTTCTCATGTTCAAGGTACACTTGGAGATTTTTGTTGAAAACATGTAGAAAGGCAGAAAACATTTCTATTAATTTTGTCTTTAGTTTCAACTAACATTTAAAAAGTTAAATACAAGAAAATATTACCTATATTTGGTTTTTAATTTTGGATCGCCAGGAAAAAAATGTATGCAAAGTCAAAATTTTAGCAAAAGATCTGGTGTTGTCTACTTTAGATAATTGATTTACCTCTAATAACGGTGAATAATTTCTAATGAGTAAAAAGCTGAAAATAAAATTTAAATGTTCTACAGAACAGTATATAAATATCCATATTTGCTTTCATTACTTCTATTTCTAGTAAATTGTATTTAAAACACCACAGGTAAAGAGACAATAGAATTTCTAATTCCAACTCTTCCATAATATATTTCGGCAAATAAAATGTCCATGCTTTTAGCCCTGAGGTTCCACTTTAATTTTTTAGTTTATTTAAATTTCCATGTAACTACTATTTTGAAAGAGAAAAGCTCTGTACTTGCTAATAATGTGAGCTTTTTTCCATTTCATAAAATTGATACAGGGCACAAATCATTGTTATCATTGTTACTTACCTTGAAGTTTGAAATCTGTTGATTTTTGTAGAAATTATTACAATTGTGCACATTTCCAGTAATTTTCAGCATGATATCTAATTTATCTCATTAAATCATTATTGAAGGCCTACTATGGCCTTAATAGTTGAGTGATTACTTAAAAACTGAAAGAGAAGTCTAGCACAATGATAGTGCCCCCATACAATTATTTTTGAACTGAATATTATCAATTCTAAGGTGTATATATTTCCCCCATTTATCACGAGATCAACAGTAATTAGAAATAATAATTAAAATCGAGTCCTTATTTTATGCCAGTCATTTTCTGATTCACATATTCCACCCTCATTCCATCCTCACAATGACCTCATGTAAGCTGTATTACACACACATTTTGCAGATGAGGAAAGTTAGGTAATGAAAAGTTCAGTGTCTTTCCCAAGGTCTGATTCTTAGGGAGAGATACACCCAAAAAGCATAGCTCCAGAAAATGTGTTCTTATTCATTATACTGCACTGTCTATTCTGAAATGAGATATTTCTGACTATGAGGTAATGAGTTTTTTACCTGGAAAAACCCATGTATGACATAAATCAGTGAGTTATTATACAATAGTTGGTTTATTAACTATGGGGAAATATGATATGCTGTACTATAGTTTTTAAAAGTGGTTAAAACCAAGTTTATGCTTTCCTGTTGGACCAAAATTTTGGAAAATTATGTGAATCATCCCAGAATAGCTTATAGAACTGAATACATGTTCTGCTGATGTTGATGTTTAATATTTATCATATAAGTAGATAAGAAACAATCGTGCTAATTATATAATAGCACATATAAAAATGCTAAAGGGAAAGTTTCATAGTGCTAAAATTTTGAAAAGAAAGTGATAATAAGTTACACATTTTTAAGAGAAAAATATTTAGAAGTAATACTGGAACTGGATGTTAAAAACTTTTTTGATTCAGATAAGCAAACAGGATAGGAGAAGGTACCCAGCGAAAGGAGAATGTGTAAGAAAAGGTTCAGAAGTAAAATCACATATTCAAGGTAAAGTAAGAATTACAATTTAAGCAAAGTAAAGGAATCCCATGCAGACAAAAACTAGAACATGCAGCCATGCACTGCATAACAACACATATGCCTCAGTGGTCCTGTTGTTAGATTAGAATGAAGCCAAAACATTCCCATCACCCCATGATGGAACTGACAGTGCATCACTCATGTTTGTGGTGGGCTGGTATAACAAACCTACTGTACCCATGATATGAAAGTATACCACATACAGTTACATATAACATGAACACTTGATAATGAAAATTACTATGTTACTCATTTGTATTATTTACTATTCCAAACTTTCTATTTTTTAGAGTGTAGTCTTTCTGCTTATAAAAAATTTGCAGTAAAACAGTATGCTGGTTTATGCTGGCTGCAGCCTCATATACCTCTTGTTCACCTCTGTCTTTTGATTGTATCATTTACCCTTGTGCTAATTTCATCTTGTTTTGTACAGTAACATGTTATACAGGTTTACAGCCTAGGAGCAGTAAGCTGTACCATATTGCACAGGTATGTAGTAGGCTATACCACCTAGGTCTGTGTAAATAGACTCCATGATGCTCGCACAATGACTAAGTCATCTAACGATACATTTCTCAGAATGTGCTTTGTCATTAATGGTGTGTGACTGTCTGTGCAGTCAGAGGTAAAGCCAGGAGGGTCACTGAAAATCAGTTAAGGTGTTAAGTCTTTGACAAAGACTTGGTCAAAGAAAACCAGGACATATATGGAGTTTAATTTGAAGTATGGGTAATTCAGACAGAGATTCATAACCCAGGTAGGTAAAATTCAGTGAGTGATAAGCTGATGGAAACCTGTATAGAGATGGTAACTGGGCTGGCACAAGAGAAGTGAAAGATTTAAAAAAAATAAATAAATGAAAATTTAGAAAGCTATCTGTCCTTCATGCTAGAGTGGATGTGAAGAGAAAAAAAAGAAATGAGACTTCTGGCCAAGATGGAGGCATAGGTGGACACACTGTGCCTCCTTGCACAACCAAAATTAAGGACAACAAAGACTTACAAACAAGAAAACAACCAGAACTGATAGAAAATTGAACTGTACAGAAGTCCAACAACCATTCATCCAGATTGGTAAGATAGGTGGAGTCATGGCAGGAAAAAGTGGAGGTTGGTAGACCCAGGTGTGCAGGTGGCAGCTAGCAGACCCCAGGCTCACAGGAAGTAGCTAGCAGGCCCCAGGCACGGGGTGGCAATGGTGCAGGCCCAGTGAAGCCGTGCAAGGTGGCTGGCTGACCAAGTGGTCCCACATTTGCGCACAGATAATCCAGGCAAATAGGAAGGGGCACAAAGGACTGGAATCTGAGAGAGAGCAGAGCAAGTTCATTGTTCCCTCCTAGACTCCACACTCACGTACAGCCTCACTACTTAGCAACTGGGCTGCCCCACCCTGGGTAACACCTAAGGCTCCGCCCCTCACTACGTAACAGCTTCGAACAAACAAACAACAACAACAACAACAAAAACACCAAAATGGCTCAAATGGGAGAAAAAGTCAAAGCCCCAGAGCCAATTCATCTAAGCGACCAGGAGATAGCCAACCTATCAGATGTACAGTTCAAAGTCCTGGTGATCAGGATGATCACAGAATTGATTGATTTTGCTCACAAATTAGATGAAAAAATGAAGGCTACAATAAGTGAAATGAAGGAAAACACACTGGGAACCAATAGAGATGGGAGGAAAACTGGGATTCAAATCAATGGAGTGGACCAGAAGGAAGAAAGAAACAACCAAACAGAAAAGAAGGAAGAAACAAAAATTCAAAAAAATGAGGAGAGGCTTAGGAACCTCCAGGGCATCTTTAAACGTCCCAACATCCTAATTATAGGGGTACCAGAAGGGGAAGAGGAAGAGCAACAAGTGGAAAACTTATTTGAACAAATAATAAAGGAAAACTTCCCCAATCTGGCAAAGGAAATAGACTTCCAGGAAGTCCAGGAAGCTCAGAGAGTCCCAAAGAAGTTGGATCCAAGGAGGAACACACCAAGGCACATCATAATTACATTACCCAAGATTAAAATGAAAGAGAGAATTCTAGAAGCAGCAAGGGATAAGGGCACAGTCACCTACAAAGGAGTTCCCATCAGACTGTCAACTGATTTCTCAAAAGAAACCTTACAGGCAAGGAGGGGCTGGAAAGAAGTATTCCAAGTCATGGAGGGCAAGGACCTACATCCAAGATTGCTCTATCCAGCAAAGCTTTCATTTAGAATGGAAGGGAAGATAAAGCGCTTCTCAGATAAGGTCAAGTTAAAGGAGTTCATCCTCACCAAGCCCTTATTGTATGAAATGTTAAAGGGACTTTTATTTAAGAAAAAGAAGATAAAAATATGACAGTAAAAAGACAGCAAAGTCACAGATACTAACAACCACACCTAAAACAAAAGCAAACTAAGAAACAGATAGAACAGGAACAGAACCACAGAAATGGGGATCTCATGGAGGGTTAGCAACAGGGGAGTAGGAGGAGGAGAGGGGGGAAAAGGTACAGAGAATAAATAGCATAGACAGTAGGTAGAAAATAGACCGGGGCAGGGCAGGTATAGTGTGGGAAAAGTAGAAGCTAAAGAACTTATGAAACATGGACATGAACTAAAGAGGGGGAATGTGGGTGGGAGGGGGTGTGCAGGGTGGAAGGTAATGATGGGGGAGAAATGGGACAACTGTAATAGCATAATCAATAAAATATATTTAAAAAAAAAGAAAAGAAGAAATGAGAACCAAAAGCAGTTCTGTCAGGAATCAAGAATGTAAAGTAATAAAAAGTAAGAGTTGCCCAGGTTTCAAGCTTCAATCATTCTATTAATTAGTGGATTTTTAGTACATTTTTATTCTCAATGCTTCAGTTGTAAAATAGGAACAAAAATGATATGTATTTTATCCAGTTGTTACCAAGACTAAGTGAGATAATACATATTAACATGGTATAATGTTATATGTTATATTCATGAATAATTAATGTGGATAATATTCTTAACAAGGTATCTGGTAGGTAAGAACTTACAATAAAAATTGTTAATAATGTTCCACTGATTCAGGCCTCTGTGACCCCCTCAAAAAATGATAGGTAAAGGACATCTGAATGAAACTGATTTGGAGGAAATATATTCCAAATATAGTTATGCTTAAATAATTAGCAAGGATCTTGGAAATTAGGTTGAGTTAGGAACAAGAAATAAGAAGAGACCTTTCTAACAATCTTTTCTGAGTTGAGCTGAAAAGTGGTGCCTCATCTGTTCCCATGAAGCTTTGGGACACACTAAGTCATTTAAACAAAATTAAAAAAATTAAAATTTGGTAAGCCAAATGGTCTCTGCCCAGGTGGCTTTTTGAAGAGACTAATAACTAACAATGCTATGTAATTTGGATAGAGGATGGATGATCTTAGAAACTAAGGGGACTTCAGAAGATTTACATCAATAAAATGTAGGAGACAACAATTATAGGAAACATTCACTAGGGGAGCAGAGATGGTGTCTTGCCCTTGTCACAACTAGACATCTAGCAGTAGCCCTGCACTAAACAAGCAGGCTTTGGGAAAATGTCCTGAGTCAATAAAAGTTTGGCTGCCATTTTATTATGATCTTATTCATGGTTGCCCATCTTGTAAGAGGTGGCACCAAGAGACGACTCTTCATCTGTATGATTGTAAAGCCTATTTTGTCTTTCTACATGTGTTAGTTAGTTACTGAATCCAATGTTTGGTGAGAGTCTAGTGCTTTTAATGATCTACAGGAGAGAGAATACGATTGGTTGATGAGGCTAATATTCAGGTTTATTTACTAGCTAGTTGTGTTCTTTGTTTTTGAGAACTAATATCATTTTTATGAAAAATTGTTATTTCTAAAGATCATAAATTATGCTACAAAAACGCTAATGTTGTATTTTGAAATCTAAAGCCTCCACCTAGAAGAATTTTACCTTGATCTAATCTGTACTTTCCCCTAACCTCTTGCTTTTATACAATTAATTTAAAACATTTTTGGAAGATAGAGGATATATTTTGGCCTACTTGAAGTTCAGAGATACTTTCTGTTAGTTTCAAGATAAATAAAACTGGCAGTACTCCCAACCACTTCCAGTTTGGTGCTGCCCGATGAATGAATTTGGGCTCAAATAAACTCAATAATTTTTTTTAAATAAATAAATAAATAAATAAATAAATAAATAAATAAATAAATAAATAAAACTACCTGTTTGAAACTCCTCCCCAGTGAAACAGTTTGCAAAGGTGTCGTGACTATTACTTTACTTATGTCCTTCTGGAAACTGAAGGCAACTTCTGAATGGTGTAAAACTTTATTGTTAAATGTTTCTTTGTTATTGTTAATTAAACATTGGTTGGCATCAGAATTTTCCAAGAAATTTTCAGAATTAGTGGAGGTAAGTTTCAGGAATTCAGTCTTAACCACCCATTACACTGAAGGATATATCTAAGCTAACAATAGGTAAAATAAGTTATTGTATTTATTTGCATGTCTATTAATTTTCAAAAATTAGCATATATAAGTGGATTTGTATTAGTTTTCAGGAACACCAGAAATGTATGTTTTGACTTCCCAGTAGGTTCCATATTTCTTTTGTGTCTAAGTTGATGTTAAAAGTGAACTACATGTTTGAAATACATCACTATATAAATCCCACTTGTCTAAAACAATGTTAGACATTTTTTTTAATCTAAAGTCTTTGATATTAATTTAATGACCCTTCTCTTCCATAAGTGAAAGCAAAAGCCAAAATAGACATGACATGCAACTCCATTTTGTATATTAGCCATGTTTTAGATATTACATGTTTTGGATAAAAGTACATTTTGTATATTAGTATGTTTTGGATATTAGCCAACTGTTAGGGTTTGGGTTTTTTTGTCACTCCCCCCCCGCCCCAGTAACTCTATTCTTTCAATTAAACACAAATAATGATTGAATATGGATAGTATGATTCTCTTCTTAGGGTTTTAGTACCCTTACTCATTGTTTTGTTTTAAATTATTTTATTGATACATACACTAAGCTCAAGGAACAACTTATCTTTGCACTCTCATCAATTTAAAAGCTACATTTGATTTCATTAATAGGGAGAGTTTATGGGAAAAGCTTTTATCAAAGGGTATTGGTTTAAGATAGCTGGCCTTTTGGGAGCAATGAGGTATAATAATTGGTCTAAGATCATGTTAGAGAGGGCAGATTACTTTATATTCTACCTCAACTAATAAAGAAAGGTGAAGTTATTTCCTGACACAGCTCCTATTTCAATATTTTGGCTGATATTACTGATTCCAAGAAGCTTTTTCCAGCATTACTTGGACACAGCAGATGTAGTCATTGACAAGTGCAGTGTAAATGTAGAAAACAAGCCAGTCTATTCCTATCAGGACATCAATTTACCATTAGTTTTCCACTCTTGATTAAATGGTAAATTGTGCATATCAAAGTCATCATACTGCTATCTAAAAACAAGGCAGGCGATAGTGGTGTAGTGAGCAGGATAATTATTGTCCTGGGTGTAAGTGCAGTTGTAACCTAGCTCAGGTTTGACACAGCAAAACAGTGTCAAAATTTTTTGTGTACAGATCTTCAACTTTCATTGCACATTACAGTCACTAAAAGATTTTAAAGAAAATAAGAAGAATCAGAATGCTGATGATTGTGTCCCACTGCCAGAGTATATCCTTCTATGCTTTTTAGGGTATTAAATATCCTAGCAATAACCCTAATGCATTTGTATGGTGTATGTACATTTGCAAATAGGCAGAAGCTCATCTAATCCAAAGTTGAAAAATCAAGAACAAAGATTTAACTTAATCCATTTGATTTTTAATAATAAAAATGCTTGTTGAGTGATTTTGAAGCTATAGTCACTACATATTTCTTTAAGGGCATTTCCCTCCTCATTTTCTTCTTTAATGAAGTTCATATAATATTATCTCAAAATAAATGGAAGTAAAATCCTGTTCTAAGTGTGACTTTTTAAGAAAATGTAGACTCCTTATTCCCTTACATATCCAACAAAAAAGATACTTCTAAGTGAAGTAGTAACTACATTTTTAAAATTATTACTCAAAAGAAAAAAAATAAAAGTTTGACTTCACTTGGGGTGGGGAACATGCAATACAGTGTACAAATGATTTGTTGTATAGTTGTACATGTGAAATCTGTATAATTTGTCTAACCAGTGTCACCCCAATAAATTCAATAAAAAGGAAAAACATTTAATTAATTGGTTATTATGTAATATACTTGTATACTTTATTACTAACATCCAGTTAAATTTCTGAGTCTTCAGTATTAAAGTTTCATTGAATAGGAATTCTCAGTCTGCAACCTCTTCTATTTGTAATACAGTCAAGAAAATATATCCTAATACCTATATCATTACTGTGTTTGACTAATGAGGAGTAACAACCCAGTGGATCTTAAAAACTCACAATAGAAGACCTAGCTGTTGTTGGTCTAGAAAATAAAATAAAATTCTTTGATCAATCAGGTAACTAAGTTAAATTACATAAACATGGGTAAAATCTAGAGATTTTTAGTCTCAGAAATTTTTTGAAAAAATATTAGAGGAAAACTGACATGTAAAGAATGGGAGAGAATGTTCTCTAATTTAAATTCTTGTGTCTTTGACTCTCTGGATATGCTTTCTAATGGGACACTTTTTTTCCCTCCCTATATCCAACAATGAGAATTTGCATAGGACATGCATCTCAATCTGCCTATGGTGGTTCCATATTCTCTACTGAATTTGTATGTAAATTGTTGAAGTTGATCCATGAAGAGAGATTGAGTATCATACTTTCACAGGTTTTACCAAGGAAGTAAAATTGAAGATCAGACATATAAATTGAATTAATGGGGCATTCACAAGCTATGAGAATCTCATCTCTAATCAGGAAGAAAGAACTAAACATAGACACATTCCATCTTCACCTGATAGATAAATTTAAGACCCTCTGGAGATGAAAGTGTCTTTGCCTCTTTGCTATCTGTTTATCTTTTTGTCCTTTGCTTGTCTCCTAGATTCATTGCATCAATTACTATCAAGTTACTTCTTTAATTTGTTTTACACACTCATAAATTTATAAGACTGGGCAAGACTTCCAGAGTTTCATTCTTATTTCTTTTTCTATACCCCAAAAGGATTTTCTCCCCACAATCGCAAACTGCAACAAATGTTGAGAAAATTTCAGCGCAGTGTTTCATGTTTATCAACCCCAAATATTGTCACCCCTTTTTTCTGCAGCCCTTAACAAAAAAAATGCCATTCTCTTTAGACCTTAAGAACCTATTCTTTATACAAATTTATTTTGTACCACATGAACTCACAGGTTTACTCTTTCACTTCACTTTAAAGCCATTATTTATTATCTTTGTCTTTTTAAATATATATTTGTTTTCTACTTCATTCTTAATCAGTTTCCCTTTAGATTTTTTCTGCTCACATTACCCACCAACAAAAGTTCAGAAGGCTCTCTCCTGTTGCTCTTTGAGGATCAAGAAATTATACTTATCTCAGAATAAAAAAGGATTTAAACTTAAGTTATATCTGTATTATATAACTATCCCAAAATTCTATATTTTACACTTGGATCATATTGTCTTCATATATTTTGCCTGTTCAATTCAATTAGTATTTATTAATTGATGACATTGCACTATAGGTTGGGAGATAAAACAATGAACCTTCAAAAAAGTCACAATCATGGACCAAAATGTCGATATGCCAGAAGTATCCATCAATTTAATTTGACTTAGAATAGGATTTTGTGAGTTATCCGAACACACTAACAGTGAATGGCTCCTTTCAGTCTACTAAACATGAATAGTTATTATCTTGCAAGCATTGCTCCTAGAGGAGGGAAAAATGGGAGCTGCTATCATGGTCACCCTCGCCACCCATGCCAACACCCTTTTGAAGACCTGACCACATGCATCTTTGAAAGATATTTTACCGTTTGTTCTAGTAGATAAGGACTTAAATTTACTTACAGTAATTTCAAAATTATAGCTTTTGGGAAAGAGTAATGTACTAAATCCAGCTTTATAAGTAACCACAAAATTGAAAAAGTTGAAAAGTGAGAACTGACTTTTAATACCAAGTTATTGAGAAGTCCATTCAGTTTAAGGGAAAAGCAAAGCATTTCACTAGTGGATTGCTATCTCCTTTTGAAGTTTTGCAGCATGTTTTAGGTCTCTTTCTTCTTGGAAAGCCATTGTAAAATAGTTTTATTATAAAATATTTGCATGTTATAATTGGCCAAAGTAATAAAAATACTTAAATGCAATCTGGTTATTTTTCAAATACACTATTCCTAATCTAATATTCCACAGATTACAAATAACAAATAAAATGTGGTCAGTTCAAATTTCTACTGTTTATCATATTAAATATGAACATCACAGTAAAGATTTGTTCTTATTTATATTACTAAAATTGTGTTGAATGTACTTTGTTATTTCTGTGGTGTGAATTCTTTCACATTCCAGTGGATATTAATATTTTGTAAGAAATAAACAAGTAAGCAAAACTTAATACACACTTAATAGTGAAATAAAATTGAGTTGAATACATCATTTTCCAGAACAGAAAGTAAGGTAAAATGTTTACTTTTCCACCAAGTAACTTATTTTTCTTAATTTTATATTTGCAAGACCTAGTATATTTGAAAACCAAATCTTCTTTTCGTTGTTCTACCTTTCTTTCTATTGTTACTTTCATTGATCATCACAGTCATCATCATAAAAATGCTAATTGTGCTACTTTTGTGTATCAGGCACTGTTCTCAGAGCTTTCATGCATTATTTAATTTACTATTCATGCGTACACAAGGTAGCTGTTATTATTATCCCCTTGGCACAGATTGGAATAGCTAAAGTATACAGAGGTTTATACTTTTTCTTCCTACATCTTTATTTTTTGGAAACCCTCAAGCATCTCAGAATGGGTGAATTTTCTCAAGCTTTCCTTGGACAAAAAGTTTATGTAAGGTTGAAACGCTAAGTTGTAAATAAGATATGAACACTTACATACCCCCACCTCTTTAGTTTTAAATATGAACCTGGTCCCCACCTGAATAAGTTTAAGAACTCGGTGGTTTATCACAGTCATAAAAAAATCAAACCATATCCTCTCTGACAAAAATTCATCCATGCTAACCAAATATATAACTGTATCTGTGGTAAACCAAAGTGTCAGTGTATTAATTTGTAATGAGAAATTTAGTTTCCTGAAATACAATAATATTTGTGCTAAATAGTGCAAAGGTGAAGACCAGGCTCATGTAAGGGAAAATGCATACATTATATTCATGTCTTATTAATATTAATTCCACTAGTCAGTCACCCTCTGAGATTCATTCTAGGCCCCCAGCTGCATTTTATGAAGAATATTTACTATTCAAAATCTCCTCTGGCCTCGACCTGCTTCACATCCCACTTAGCTTATTTCTTAAAATGACTCTAATCCAGCAATTTTCAATCATTTTCTTCTATTGGCACACACAAACTAATTACAAAAATTCTGTGACACACCAAAAAGTATATTTTTGTCAATCTGACAAAAAACAGGTATAATTTTGATTAATTCACACCAGATGTTATTGTTATGTTGGCTGTTGGCTACTGTTATGTTGGCTGCCAATATCCCTGATGAACAGAGATGCTAACATTCTCAACAAAATATTAACAAACCAAGTAAATTAATATATCAAATAGATTGTACATCATGATCATGTGGATTTATTCCAGGAATGCAAGGTTGTTACAATATTTGCAAATCAATAAATGTAATTCATCATAGAAACAAAATAAAGTATAAAAATCACATGATCATGTGAATAGATGCAGGAAAAGTATTCGATAAAATCCAGCACCCATTTATGGTCAAACTCTCAGTAAAGTGGGATTAGAGAACATACCTAATTATAATACAGGCCATATATGGCAAACCCACTGCCAGTACCATACTCAATGGACAAAAACTACAAACACTTAAAACTGGGAACAAGGCAAGGATATCCACTTTCACCTCTCTTGCTCAACATAGTACAGAAAGTCCTAGCCATAATAATCAGACAGGAAGAAGAAATAAAATGAATTCCAACTGGAAAGGAAAAAGTAAAACTGTCTTTATTTGCAGATGACCAGATATTATAAATAGAGGACCTTAAAGATTCCACCAAGAAACTACTAGAACTGATAAATAAATTCAGTAAAGTAGCAGGATACAAAATTAATATCCAGAAATCAGTTGCATTTTCATATGCTAAAAATGAGCTACCAGAAAGGGAAATTAAGAAAACAATCATATTCACAATTGCTTCCAAAAGAATAAAAACCTAGGAATAAATCTTATCAAGGGTGTAGAAACCTGTACTCAGAAAATTATAGGACACTGAAGAAAGAAACTGAAGAAGGTACAAATTAGTGGAGGCACATATAATGTTCATGGATAGGAAGAATTAAATGTCATTTTTATGCAATTTTCCAAAGCCTCAGTGGATAGATATTATTTATCCTTCTTTTGAGTTCTCTGGGGACAGCATTTCTTACCTTCCACATCACACTATTATTCTGTCTTATACTTTAGATATTAGTGAAATTATTTAGGTCTATAACTGCACTAGATCAAAATTTCTAAAGATCAAGGATTATATCTTATTTACTTTTCCTTATATTATCAATTTATTAAATATATCATTTTAAGTTAAGCAGATGAAAATGAAATAATTGGAACTCCTACTTTTAGTTTTATTTCATCTTGAAACTTTATTTTTCTGACATTTCTACCAAATTTTTATACTCTTCTTCAGCATATTTGCTCATTAAGTCAACAATTTTAACTTATATTTGAAAACTAGAAGGCCACACTTCTAGTCCAAACAGTATTTCATGGTCTTCAGTAAGATATGATTCTAAGAAAATTGTCTGTCTTACTATAAAGCACTAAAGTTTCAAAGAAAAACTAGTCACTTATTTAATTTTATACAGTTGAAGAATATTATCAGTAAATGATTCCTCTGTTTCCCTTTAAAACACCTAATGTCTTTTACTATGTTGAGGAATGCTTCCTCTACTCCCACTTTACTGAGTGATTTTATCATAAATGGGTGCTGTACATTACCAAATACTTTTTCTGCATCTATTGACATGATCATGTGATTTTTGTCTTTCATTTTGTTAATGTGATATATTATGTTTATTGATGTGTGAATATAGTACCATCCTTGCATCCCTGGGATGAATCCCACTTGATCATGGTGTATAATTTTTTTAAGGTATTGCTGGATGTGGTTTGCAAATATTAAGTTCAGGATTTTAGCACTTCTGTTCATCAGCGATATTAGACTATATATTTCTAAGTACCTATCAATAATAACCTTAAATGTAAGTGGATTAAATGCTCTAATCAAAACACACAGAGTAGATGAATGGATAAGAAAACAGAACCCACACATATGCTGCCTACAAGAGACCTACTTCAAAACAAAAAACCTACACAGACTGAAAGTGGAGAGTTGGAAAAAAATATTCTAGGCAAATAGACAGGAAAAAAAAAAAAAAAGCCAGGGTAGCAATACTTATATCAGACAGAATGGATTTCAAAACAAAGGCCATAAAAGAGACACAGAAGGATATTTCATAATACTCAAGGGAAGAATCCACCAAGAAGACAGAAACATTATAAACATATATGTACCCAACACAGGAGCACCCAAACATATAAGGAAAGTCTTGGAGGACTTCAAGAAAGATACTGACAGCAACACAATTATACTAGGAGATTTTAACACCACACTGTCAAAAATGGACAGATGTTGCAAACAAAATATCAACAAGGATATTGCAGAATTTAACAATGCCCTAAATCAAATGGACTTAACTGATTATATATAATATATATATATATTATATATATATATATATATATATATAAAGAGAGAGAGAGAACCTTTCCTCCCAAAGAAGCAAAACACACACTTTTCAAATGTACATGGAATGGTTTCAAAGGTAGACCACATGATTGGACACAAAACAAGCCCCAACAAATTCAAGAAAATGGACAACATGTCAAGCATTTTCTCTAACTAAAGGGACTGAAACTAGAAACCAACCTCAAGGAAAAAACTCAAAAATACTCAAATTCATGGAGATTGAATAGCAAGCTATTAAACAATGAATGGAACAAGAAAGAGATCAAGCAAGAAATCATAAAGTTTCTGTAAACAAATGAAAATGAACCCCAAAATTATGGGACACAGGAAGGCAGTCCTGAGAGGGAAGTTCATAGTGATACAGGCCTACCTAAAAAATTAGAAACATTTAAAATAAACAACCAAACCCTACATCTACAAGAACTGAAGGAACAGCAAAAAAGACAGCCCAGACCAAGCAGAAGGAAGGAAGTAACTGAAATCATAGCAGAATTAAACGACATACAGACTAAAAGAATAATTTTGAGGATCAGTAAATCCAAGTACTGGTTCTTTGAAAACATAAATTAAGAAGCCTTTAAGCACACTCATCAAGAAAAAATGAGAGGGAATCTAAATAAACAGAATCAGAAATGAAAGAAGAGAGATTGTTGGGAACTGTTCTGCCTGGTTTCAGGAGTTGTAACCTCCCACCCCATGACTAAGGCTGAGTGAGTGACCTTCAGACTATAAGCCACTGAGGAGACAAAGCTTATCTCCCTGGAAGGAGCACTGCTTCTGCTTCATCCATAACTGCCCCCCAATGCTTGGTTGGTTAGCCAATGATGGGTAAGATTGATTCCCTCAAGGGAGGGGTCGCCTAAGCCAGGCACGACCACTTGGAAGGCCCTCAAGGAAGGACTCAGGGGGCTGCAGCAAAGAGGGGGTGATGGACCCCCCCCAGCTATCCTGACATAGCCTGAGTCCTCAGTCCATCTGGGAGACATTTTCCTTATCTCTGGCTTCCTGGTCTCAATCCACTTAACCCTGAAACTATGAGGGAGGGTGGTGCAGCCCTGTGCTGGCTAGAGCAGCTCCCGGGGTGATCAGGCATAAGAAAGAATTCGTAAAGTCCTGTGAAAACTGCTTTGCTAAGAGCACTCTCATTTAAATAATAAGGGTCCGAGCAGGAAATGAGTTTGTCTCCCAAAGTTTTGTAGCCCCTTAGCTGACAGACCCTGACTCAGTTAAACCCTCAGAGTTCTTTGAAATGTTATCTATTGTTTGATCCTTACCACCTGACATTGATTGATGAGCTTTACCTGTATTCCTGTGTGTTACGAACCTAATAAAAAATATTGAGGAAGGGGCTCTTCGTCCTTCTCCTTTGAGAGATTGTCCACTTCTCCTCCCCAAGCAGGTCATGTCTTGGTAGTCTTATTTTCATTTGTGGTGGATGGATGGGGCTTTTTGGGTGGAGCCCCACCACAAGAGATTATAACCAATACCACAGAAATACAAAGGATTGTAAGAAATTACTATGAAGAACTATATGCCGAGAAATTTGAAAGCCTAGGTGAAATGGGCAAATTTTCAGAAAAAATATAATTTTCCAAAACTGAATTAAGAAGAAGCAGAAAGTATGAACAGACCAATCAGAGCTTATAAAATTGAAGCAGTAATCAAAAAAATCCCGACACACAAAAGCCCTGGACTAAACAGTTTCACATAAGAATTTTACAAAACATTTAAGGAAGAGCTAACCCCTATCCTTCACAGACTATTTCAAAAAATCCAAGAAGAGGCAAAACTCCCAAACTCCTTTTTTGAAGCATTTTTATATTAGGCATCATCCTAATCCCAAAACCAAGTAAAGGCACAACATAGAACAACAAAGAATGAACATGGACAATCTTTGAATATTTTTTTTAAGTGATGAAATCTTACTGTATACAAACAGGGAATTTTAACATGTCAGCTGATTTTTAAAAATGTCAAAATAATAAGAACATCCTGTGTTATAAGCACGTAGGGAAAAAAATCATCTTAATCAGCTAATTCCTTTCCATCATCTTAAACCAAGGAGATATCAGAAGAACCCTTGTTGTGTGTGTTGAAAGCTCCTTAGAAGTCATCCTCTATGATATGCCTTATTAGGTTGAATATGTTTTCTCTCTATACTGAAATAAAGTTCGGAGCTTATACTTTGTTTTCTCCACTTTTTGAAATGATAGTTTAGGCAATACATGCATGCTCAATTTTGTTGATTTTTATCGTTCAGTTTGCTTTTGACATAATCAGATACAGATTTATAGAAATTTTAAAAATATTATTTGACTCAAAGCTAAAATTGTAAAGTACTGAAGGTCAAGATAAGTTAGGAAATAGCGCTAGATCCTATAGTCCCTAGAAACTTTTTTATCTCACTTCAAAGTATGCAATGCTCAATTGCAAGAATTAAACTTGCAGAATATAGATAGCACTATGACTTATATAGAGATATTTTATATGTACAATGTTATTAATATATATTATTAACTTAACCAATATCATATCATATGTATACATCAAGTTTACTTTTCCTTTAAACTCAGGACCTTATAAAGTCAAGTAGAATATTATTGAAAAGTTGGGAAGTTGCATTAACAAATAAAGAGCCTGTGAATATATATGGGTATATATAATGTATGTTTGCATATATGTGTGTGTATATATATTACTATTAATATATAATCCAGTGAAAGAGCATGAACCAGGAATCAGAAAACTGTCTTCAATCTCTTCTCTGGCGTAACTAGCAGCATGAGCTCACGCACATTGTTTCCTCCATGATCAAATACATACGAAAATTCAGGTTTTTATGAGGTTCAATTGAGAATTTAAATCTAAAATCTTCCTTTAAAATAAGCCTTTGTACTGCAGAGATTCAGGTGGAGAGAGCAAGCTGGATTACGGAAGAGAGGAGAAGACAAATAAGCAGCTGGTAGGAAGTAGATGGATAAAACATTCACCAACATCTCCAGTAAATAATTATCTTCTCACACAACTAAATTACAACATGGTATTTCTAAATAAATCTTTCCTGAGCCTAGGCTTTTTTTGGAGGTTAGTCAATGAAGACTGATTACAGCATGTTAAAATAATAACAATGGTGCAGTTGAAGCTCATGTAAAGGCTGAAACCCCTAACAAGGAGATGGGGAGAAGGTGACTACTGGGAATGCCAAGGAAGTCCTTTTAGTTCTGGAAGCATTCCCTAAAATTCCTAAAGTTTACTTTTTCTTTAAATACTCAAGACCATATAAAGCCAAGTAAGCTATTACTGAAAAAATGTAAAATTGCTTTAACAAATAAAGAGTTTATGAAAAAAGTATAAGTGGCAGATTCCAACAATCTATAGCTACAGTTATACCATGAATCTCAAGTTAATTCCTACTATCTTTTTAAAAATATATAGTTCATTTTTTAATTTTATTATTTCCATTACCATCGATCCCCCTTATACCCTCTTCCAACTCCAGCCACCTCCCTCACCCCTGAAATCACCACACTGTTGTACCTGCCCATTAGTTTTTTTTCTTTTTTTCTGGATCCTGCCAGAGCAAACCCACTATCTTTTAAAAATATTTCTAAAGCAAGGCGTGACCACGGTTATCTCTGTCCCAATGCCAGTCTAAAAATTTTCCTTCTGTTGTTATTCTGACCTCTCCTTGCAAGTATAAATTATTTCTGATTATTGTTTCACATCTGTATCTATACCAATAATATTTTTATTTCTGACTGTAATTAATCAAAAGTCAATATTTTAAGTGTAAAGCCTTTCTGCATCATTTCAGCATAGATTGATACACATTTCTTCTATCACTCAATGACTTTATGGTTTCATCTGTTCTAAGTTGTTATTACACCAATATCCAGAAAAAAAAAGAATTTCAATATTGAAAGTGAATGATCCTTTTAGATGTGAGCATACTGGTCAATTGTTCTTTCCTGTAAATTGCATCAGAGGAAGCCTGTTAGAAACCCCCTGGCTTAGGCAGAACACAAATACCTTCTGAAATGAATGCTTTCTATAACACGGTCCTCCATTACTGACCTACCAAGTATTTCCCCCAACATGCTTATCTCTCATTAGAAACTATTTCAGGCTATGGCACAACCGAGATCCAAACTAAATAATCTGCAAGATGACAGTGTTTTTTCATGGTTTATTGTTTCATGCACACTAGGTAAATGTATTAAGTAGAGTGGTGCTGAGGAACACTATTTTGTGTGTAAATTGTGGTTGTATAGGATCTCTGGGCAGTGACAGAGATAAAAACAAAAGATTTTTTGGAATTCACTTGCACGTTTAGAAACAGCATTTTGACGTATATGTAAAAACAAAATGGTGCTAAATAGAAAAAAGGACACAATCCACATAATAATGTGATGGAGAAAACCAAGGGATTATAAATTCTAGATATTTTTCTTCAGAAATATATTGGAGTGATTTTATAAATGCATTTTATAAATTTATTTTATAGATTAACTTTCATCGTGATTGCCTTGCCATTCCTGAGAAATATTTTCAAGAATATTTTCTATGCATTTTTTTCTTAAGTAAAACACACGCCTTTCTCTTAATATGCTTTCTTTTAACATGCTTGTAGAGTGTATGATCAAATATCATATTCAGATAGTATTTTTAATTTGAATTTAGAAGTGACCATGTAGTGAATAAGAGCTGAGATGAAGTCATCAGAAGCAGGATATTGCTGCTGAGTTTAGATGCCCTGCAATGGATCCAAAGTGACAGTATCAAAGAGAACATTTGCAGTGTTATAAAACATGATCAGTACTTCACATGACATGCAAAAAATGATCTTTAAGAAATGAATTGTTGAGTTGTATCTGTTCCGTGATGCTTTACATCTTCTGTGTTTGAAGTTGATGTTTCAAATGGATCCCTGGTCACCTTTTCATTCGTACATTGCTGAAGACTAAAGCACTTTGGTGCTTTTCCACATATTGTGCTTGACTTTCAACTTTGAATTCAGTTTTGAAAATACGCGTTCACTAACTTGCAAAATGTCTAAGGGGACATTTCAGTTCAAATTACTGTAATGGGTTATTCAGAGCAAAACTATAACTGTATTTTGTAGATTCTTTTGGCATCTCACGAAAATCCACATCTTTGATACAATCCATAAACTGCAAGAAAGAATGGTTTGCCTTCTCCTTACTTAATCACCTTCTGTATGATGAAAAGTCTCATTTTCTAAAAGAAATGTCAGGAAAGTGAAGAAAAGTACTTTTTATGTTATTGTGTCATTTTACCAAAGAACAAAAAAAAATGATTTAATACTTCCTCTAATTCCACTTTCTGCTTCCACATGCAAAGTTGCCCAAGTTCATAATTAACAGATCCTAACTGAAATGCTAAAAGACAAATATATGGTGTAATTATCCAGTTTAAAGTTTAACACTATAAAGATATTTTAATGTGAAAAAATCTGTTCAGTCTTCTAAACACATGCCATATTATAAGAAAAAATAAGCACTGATTTTTCTAGATATTTTCAGTGTCTAAAAAATATGATATTTTATTTTGACTAACCAAACAACATATTTTTTCAACAGATGCCGTTTCTCTTCAGATTACTCTATGTCAATATGAATTACTTCTGTTGGGAAGGAGGGGTAACTTTTTATCAAAATATAAATCTGTGTGCCTGAAATACACTATGATCTGAATAAAAATCATATACATACAATAATCTATCTTTGCCAATTTGAAAAATCATTAAACTTTTAGTGCTGATATGCTGAGACCTTAGGAGACACCATAAAACCATTAGAGCAATATATTTATACATCCAGAGGTGGTATTATTCCATCCCAATAAAATCTTTCCATATATAGAAACAATAACGGCTGGTGCAAACTGAATTATCTATAAAATGTTATTATTTTTTTCTTATAGGATTGCTAAAAAGATGTTTTATGCTATGATGTTGTTAGAAAGTGCTATTATGTTACACATACCAAGGCTTCTAATTAGACTTGTCAATTGCTGCTTGATTGCCACGATAAGACAAAAGAGCAATTGAATTTCAGCAATTATATTATCTTACGGGTCCAAAACACAATGTTCCGCTCTCTGCTGTCAGCAAGATTTCCCTGAATGAAGGCCTGGTCTATAACCACAGGCTGTCAAAGGCCCTTCTGAGAACCTAACTCACACATTAAGCTCTGGAAATATTGCTACTTGAAAGAAAAAAAAATGTAGTAGAGTGAAAATAACTAAATTTTAATTGATGTGAAAACATGTGGCTTGGTAGCCTCACACACTGTAATGTTAGGAAAATATGAGCCATAGAAACATGAAAAATTCCTCTATTTTCATAGATTATATCTTCCTCATCTCCCACCCACTTCTCTCTCCCTGTTGATTCTCTCCATTGATAAACACCTCCACTTCTATGAGTAGATACATGTTTTTAATGTACCGAACTTTGCTTTTCTGTTTATTAGACTTTAAAAATATTTAGTGGATATTTATGTTTCTAAATGTGTTCTAGGAATGTAAGTATTATTTTACCTTTTACTCAGAATAAAATATTGACAGGTCAATAGTTATTTAATAATCACTCAAGATTAATTATTAAATAGTGTTTTTATTCCAAAAATTGAAGTTTTTTTGCATTAAAATCTTCTGGTAGCATTATTTTGGGTCTCTTTCAAATTCCAAAGCCAAGATTATAGCATATCAAAAGATGTGATTTAGGAACTCCTCGGTCCTAATACTAACTTCAGTTTCAAATATTTGGGGAAGATGTAACTGATTTAAAATATAGACAAGATGTTTAAATTAGAGGTTTATTTTGAATTTAACTTTTTTTTTTTTTTTTTGCTTTTAGCTCTTTTAAACAAGGAATATTGGATGACATTCTAGTTACTATTGCTGTAAAACAAACCACTCAAAACTTGGAGTGGAAATAGCACCATTTTATTATTCACAAGGATTCTGTAGGCCAGAGATTAAGACAAGACATACTGGTGACCACCTTCCTGCTTCATAGTTTCTGAAGAACAGAGGAATTGAATCATTTTGACTTTTCGTTTTACACTCCTGTGTGTATATGTGCGTGCCAGGGATGAAATGACTCAAAGGACAGGCATAGCTGGATCTGTCGTATGGAGCGCCTACCTGAGGCCTTCCAAGTGATTTGATATTCTCACAATACATTAGCTGGGTTCCCAGATAGAATGTCATGAGAGTGAGCATTCCAAGTGAATCAGGAAGAAGTTTCATGGGCTTTTATAAACTAGTTTCTGCTACACAGGATCACTTGTACTGGGCTCTGTTAGTTGAAGCTAATGAAAACTTCACCCATATTCGTGGTAAGGGGACATAGAACCACCTATCATGTGAAGGGAGTCATATAATTTGTTCTATCTTAATACAATCTGCAAAATAGAGTTGGGCTCTCCTAAGAATCCAGAAATATCTCAACCTTTTAATGAAATTAGTTTAAATTCCAAATCCAGAGCTCTGTCATCAGAATACAGTCCAGGTATGAATGAAGCTCCTTGGTATAATCCCTATAGCACTGTCCTTCCATATGGTTACTGTCAACATACAGACAGGTGAACTAAAGAGTCTTGTTATCTTACCTCGTGTATGCAAAGCGCAATGGTGGGATAGACGTAGTGTAACCGCACTGACACTTCTGCTCAAACATAGATGCAGGGCAGGGAGAAGCGGAGGAGCAGGAAGCACCCAGCAGCATGGGCCCAGAGCTTTTCTGAAATCCAGTCACCATGAGTTGAGCGTTTCAAGATTAGAGCCTAGTTCCATTCCCTTGCTCCCAGTCTTGACACTCTCTGGGCCTTTGTTTTGTCCTTTGTGTCATCCTCACTTTACTGTGAAAGGTAGTCCACGACTGCCACTGAATAGCTGTTTCATTCTGATTCCTGCTTTAGGTGCCCAAAGCCTCCCCCCCCCCCATTTTTCACTGTCTCTGTCTCTTTCAGTCCAAACTGGTATAATAACTTAAAATTTTGTTTGTTTCTTTCTTTTTTAAAAAAGAAACTCTTTTTTAAAGATTTTGTTTATTTATTTTTAGAGAGAGGAAGGGAGGGAGATAGAGAGGAAAACAAACATTAATGTGTGGTTGCCTCTTGAGCGCCCCCTACTGGGGATCTGGCCCACAACCCAGGCGTGTGCCCTCACTAGGAACTGAACCAAAGACCATTTGGTTCATAAGTCAGCACTCAATCCACTGAGCCAGGGCAAAACTTTGTTTCTTATGTGATAATAAAATCATTTATTCTATTAGACAAAAGCCACACCTATAATATTTTATCTCTCTTGGCCTCCATGTAAAGCAGCTAGAAGACAACACTATGAAAATCTTAGAATACCAGATGCTCACTAGAGTATGTCTGAGAGAATGTCATATGTTTACAGAGTTTGTGAGGAACACCTTACATCTTTTAGAAGTCTTACAAACTAAAACTTTTCTTCATTCTTACCCCAAAACCCCATTTTTTTTTACAGTATCCTAGATTTAGGTTGAAGGTTTGGGTTTTTTTATTTGTTTGTTTGTTTGTTTTGTTTTTTGTTTTTTCTTATTGAAAATATCCTGCTGGAAAGAGTAAGTGCGGTAGCATAAAAACATGCCACTCAGAACCCCTGTTGTTGGAGCTTAATGACAGATAATCCCAGGCTCTGGATGTACCATGATGTGATGAGCTTGTTTGCCATGGCCTGCTCTCAGGGACGGCATGTGCCAAGGATTTTGGTTTAGGACTCCTCATCTGTTTAGCAGAAACTTCTTAGAATTGCACTTCAGTTTGATAATCTGCCTCTCCAATACTTTTTCTCTCCCTCTTCCCTTCATTGTGGACAAAGCTGCATCTTGATCTGATGTCTTTTCCCTACTCCTCTGCTTCTCCTCTATTTTTCCTCACAATATTTACTCCAATAAATCTCTTGCACATTTAATACCTTTTTGTCTTCTGTTTCTTAGAGTAAATGACCAAAGCAAAAGACATTGGGAGTAAAAACTATCACTGTGGATAAGATAAAGTAGAAAACTCTGAAAACATTTCCTCCCACTCTGCCCTGAGAACAAATCAATAAAATATCATATCCTGAGGTGACTAGAGTTTAAAGCCTTCATTCATGACCTAAAAGATAAAGGGATGATGGGCTTGTCATACTTTAATTTAATTTGCCAGCCTGACCTCTGTGAAAACTTGAGGAATCCTGAATAATAATGGTAGACAACTGAAGGCTTAACTACTTTGTGTTCCTGATTATAGCTGCAGTACCACGTGTGGTATCATAGCAAGAACAATTTTGGAAGATTTCAGACACACTGGATGTGACACTGATTTGACAAATGCATTGGTTTCCATTTAGATTAGAAAGGGATATTATACTGTTTGCATTCATGTGTGTTAGACAACAATATCCATTTAGTTTTGCCTAGAGACTATGTTAATATTCTTAGTCTCTGCCACTATATAGTCAGAAGACATCGGTACTGCCTGAACATCCCAAAGAAGATTACACAGATCTTTACATGATTATATCACGCTGATGGATAAAATCAATAAGAGGTTGCTAGTAACCAAGAAGCCTTGGTAGAGATACACGAGCCTCAGAAGATAATAAGAAAATGCTACAAATGTTCTAGGACCTGCTGCTTCTGTGAAGTTTTTGGGGATCCACACTTCAGACACATTCCAGAATATCTCCTCCAAAAAAGAGGACATATTGATGTATCTTGCATTCCCTATCACAAAGTAGCACAGAGCAGAGTAATATGATCCTCTGAGTTCTGGAGATGACATATGTCATACTGCACCCCATCTCCAAAATAACATTGAAGATCTTCAGCTTTTAAAGGGGCTTGCAAGCATGCCTGTGACTTGTATGACAACTCTGTCAGATTGCCTGGGACTAAGAGGTTTCCTGGGACATGAGACTCTTAATACTAAAACCAGGAAAGCCTTCAGAGAAACCAAGGTGGTGCGCCCCCTAGTTGTGTCATAACATCTGACAGGCCCCTTGTTTTTGGAGTTATCAGTAGTGGTAAAAAATGCAGAATAGAACTCATGGTAACCCCGGTGAGAGAATCAAAATGCAGACTCTGCCAGTCTGGAAAAAGACCATGCCATTTTCAGGAGAGAATTATACATCATTCTAGAAGCAG
The DNA here is from genome assembly GCA_004027475.1 of Anoura caudifer. Lineage (NCBI taxonomy): Eukaryota > Metazoa > Chordata > Mammalia > Chiroptera > Phyllostomidae > Anoura > Anoura caudifer. The sequence continues at coordinate 178,835 of PVKU01001521.1, read as the reverse complement.
CTTCTAGCATGTTACTTAGTATAATAGAATAAGATATTTGGCATGGAACATAAAGTAACCATGCATCAGGGACATTTTATTATGAGTCATGTTCTATCAGATCCACCAAGTAATAGAGGTGGACAGACTTGGCAGCAATGCATTAATGAAAACAGAACATACAGGCTTGGAACAAAATGAACCAGAGGACATGGGTAGGCTGCTTTAGCAGAAGGCCCACATTTTCATGTCACCTATCATATCTGAAGTAGCACCCTTGTTCCAGTGTTCCCAGTGGCAATTTAGGGGTCTTGTAAGACAGGTTGAGGAAGAAAATTTTCCCATCTTGATTTATGAATAGGCCATCTCTTCACATGGGCACAAAACAAAGTTGATTAGCAACTGTGTTACAACCATCATATTCATATTCATGAACCATATTCATGTTTGTTCCTGAAAGACAGAAGATGGAGGCAGAGCTTTGAGTGGTACACCTAGATGTATACTTTCAAGAAAGGAAAAGTGATTCTCTGGGAAATGAATGTGTACTGACTACTGGGAAAGAGTCAATGGCCTGGTTTTCTATCCGGTCAGAGGCTTAGAAGGAAAATGACTGGGAGATCAGAGACAAGGAGGTCTGGGGTGGACACATGCAGATGGGTACACAGGAGTGGGTGTACAGTTTGGATATTTTTGTACCACACTTTAATTTTTACCAGAAAGGATCCACCATGGAAAGGATAGTGAAAACCCAAGGATGCAAAATGACTTAACCAGTTGACAAGAGCTAATCTTCTTTATTACCCCCTCTAGAATTACCGTGATGGACTAATGGCTGGAAGGCCATGGTTGCAAAAATAAAATCAATATATGAGCTCAAATGCACAGACCCACATTTTCCTAGTTACTGCTTCCTTTAAGTGTGCAATTTATCAGCAATCTAGATCAATGCCTAGTTACCAATATAGCACTATTCCTTAAGGAGACAAACCAGACATTTGGTAACAAGTCATCTTGGGCATTGGGCCACTTTCTTCCTGAAAGGGCCAGCAGTTTATCCTCACAGATATAAATATCTAATATGAATATGCCAGAAAAAAATGAGCTTATAACTCACATGGTTATGAATTGTCTGATTCAAGACAGGGAACCCATGCAGGATAATATCTGGCCTGCAGACCTGCTTCCTGGCAATGGAGGGGCTGTGTTGAGCTTGTGACATATTTTTTATTATATATTTTTACTATATAACATTCTTAAAAAGCAGACAAATTGTTAGAATGCATTGAAATAGGCTTCTTAAAACATAGTGGAAATTTTAACTTGGAGAAAACACTTTGAAAAAACTGGGTACACCATGGGACATTTAGGAGTACTTAGGATTCTTATATCCAGGAATCAGTAGATGGAAAAAAAGTCACTGTATTTCCAACAATAATTGACCCTGATCAGCAAAAGAAGGCAGGAATACTTGTATTCGATGAGGAAATGGAGAGATACGTGGAACGCAGTGACAGATTTGGGCACCTCATGACATTTCCCTGTTCCTTTGTAACTGTAAATGAGCACATGTAGCAGCCCAGCTCTGATAAGGGTATGATTTCCAAGGGTCCATTCGCTCAAAATGAAGGCTTCATCACCTATGTGGGCCACTAAGGAAAAGCTTAATGTAAGAAGAATTTAGAATAGAGTGTGGAGGAGGGAGATTATAGATACTACTTATGGCTCCAAGATAAGCTACATGGATGGGGGCTAAGACATATTTCACTGACCACCCTTTCTATGTTTATCCTCAAGAAAAGAGACCATGGGACCATGGAGAAGCTGCTCTTTGAACGTGTGTGGAGAAGCATATCTGTGCAGTGACAGCAGTGAACTGTGGTGACTAAGAAAATCCATAATCCAGATTTTGCGCTGCAGAAATTCCCATTGACAGTGACTTTGGCTGGTGCATTCTGAAGTTACCCCCATTTTGGTACTGTGGTCTTGATTGTCAGAAACCTTGACCTGGCTAAAATGCCTTAGATCTGCACTGTGGTCTAAGACTCCTCCCTCTTTTCCTCTCTCCTTCACAGGTGCCAAACGGCCATCACGGTGTACCAGCTCTCCTTCCCAGGACTCCCTTCCCTTTTACATCACTAGAGTTTCCCCTAGAAACCTATTACAATCTAATATTCTCTTGACATCTACTTCTCAGAGGACTGGGACCCATGCACTGGGGATGAGTTGATGTATTTTAGAAGCAGGAAGTCCTGGCATATTTTCTTCAAGCTGTGACTGAAAAGCTAAATAAGGTTATTGTTGCCTTATCTCTCTCTCTTCTCACCTGTGATGTACAGCTACAAGAAAGTAATTGACAGTTGGAACATGTTGCCTAGAGATCTCCTTATCCAGAATGTACTATCAGTTTGTTAAGTACATACTCTATTTTCCATGTTATTGCAGGTGCCAGTTGTGCTTAATTATTCATCTCTATGTAACAAGAAATCTATTTTCTGCCACTTTACAATAACAACTTTCTCATTTTCCTCTCAGCCTTCCCAACAACCTCCTCAAGGCCCATTTAAGCATCTACCCATGACCCATTCTCAAAGCTAACAATACATGTTTTAGATTTTCACTTTGTTTTAGATTGGTGTGTTTTGCCTATTTTTAATTTCCTTTTTGTTTTATGACTTCACCCCACCTCAAGGTACCAAATGCCATTCTAATTATTATTGCTGCCTTGGAAATATTCTTAAACTAAAGGCCTACAACAACCATTGCACTGTGTTCATGCACACACTTTTTTCCTGTCCTCATGTTCAAAGAAGAACCCTAATCTAACCAGGTTCAACAGGGAGAGTACACAGATCCTAATGGTCAATAGGAAAAGTTCCAATAAATTTGGATCCGTTTATTTAAAGTTCCATAGATGATACTCATCAACTCATTACCATTTTGAAAATGTGTAATATTTTCAGGGAATGTGTGAAGCTATCTAAAATTCTAACAGCCTGGAAATGTTTTCCGGAAATCTTTAGACTTATAAAACTACCCAGTAACATTTTTATGCTTATTATTATTTTTTCTATTTCTTATCACTACTCTTTTCAATACAAAAGAACAATTGTCTTTAAAATTAAGCCATTATTATATTGTCCAGTGACATGTTTCTTCTCCATTAACAAACTTATATTTCCCATTACTTGTTAACTCAAATCCAAAGTTTTCAAACTTTCTTCATCTCTGCCTTGAATTTGCATATCTGCTTCTTCTCCTTAACAGCAATACTCTATTCCAGAAATTTCAGTGCTCCCCATATTCCATCATAATGTCTGAGTCTACATCATCTTTCCATTTTGAAAAGAATCCAATTCGTCTTTCTTCTCCATCTGTTCAATCTTATGTTTGCTACAACAATGGTTAAATACCTAATTTTTCTCAAAAGATTGCTCTGATCCACCACCTTACAGATCTCTTTCTCTTTAATTCTAAGTTTCCCTGAAAATGTGTGTTTGCTAATCAAATACCCTGTTAGCTGAATGAGAATGAGACACACATTCCTATTTGTTTTGTATTACTTAAAATCTCCTTCTGGATTGATAAGTTATTCTATTTTCTTGAGCATTTTTGGGCATTTAATTTGTTTTTTCCTTTCTCAAGGTGTTGATCTTCCTCAGATGTTTGCTGATAATTAATCATGTGCTTTAGTTTCATGACAGAATTCTCTCATTTGCATTTTGGGCAGTCTGATCTCCTCTGTGGACTATGACATTCTGTATGGGTCCTTAGCTTATTGCTGCTGTGATAAATTTCAGTTGAGTGTCTCTTTTTAAAATATGCTGCATGAATACAGTGTCTCTGAGACTATCTCTTTATTTCGATCACAGTTGTATGTTAATCAATTCATTTTTAGTATTTTTTTCCTCTACTTTTGTAGGTTTGGAGTGGCAAGCAGTGATTTCAACAAATGTTTGGTCTTCCATTTTGATAGTGAAATTGTCCACTGTAAACTGAGTGTTGCCTTCCACGTAATTGATAGGTATCACATTTTTATCATCTTGGCTTATGTAGTAGCAGCTAAAAGACTTATCTTAAATGTGCTAGGTGTTCAATTAATGTTTTTGAATGACAATTAAATGCCTTGCTTCTAATTTATGGATTAATGTTGGCACTATCTTGGAAATAGAATTTTAAACTGAAATGAAACAGCAATACCACCAAGGATGTAGAATATAACAATATATTCATATCCAGAACAAAAAAAATGTAAATTAAGATTATTTCCATAAAAATCATACTTTTATTTACAAATTAGGTTTCTCAAGCATTTCAGTTTAGACTTGGTTTATTTCTTCATTCCAAAAAGATTTATAGACTAATGTTTTCAGGTATTTGTTCTGGATGCTGCGTTCAAAGAAATAAACAAAGAAAAATCTATTCAGACATCAAATTGCTTATATGTGTCAGGTCACTGATGTGCAATGTGTCTCTCGCCTCCAAGGAGGCAGGGATGGCTGGAACAGGAATGGCAGGAAAAGTAGCAGCTGTTGAGGGCAGAAAGGCAATGAGGAAAAGATTGAATAGAAATATTTAGGCCACTGGGGATATTTTGTTTTTTACTCTGAACTATGTGGGCGACCACTGGGAGGTTTTGGTAGTGGAGTAACCTTATTTTACTTATATTTTATCAATATTACTCTGGCTGCTATGTAGATGTCAGTCTGCTGTATAGATATTTGCCTGGAATTATAAGATCAGAAGCCTGGAATCTAGTTAGGATGTCATTGTCATTATATAGGCAAGAAATGATGGTAACTTGGTTTGTAGTAACAGTGATAAAGGTGGTGAGAAGGAGTCAGATTCTTGGCTATTAAGTGAAATGCAAAAGACTGAAGGAGAAACGGGTTTTGTAAAAGGATCAGTATGTATTTTTTAAGTGTCCAAGAATGACTGCCAGTTAATTAACTAAAACCACAGGGGTAGAAAGAGAGTGTTCTAAAATTCTTACAACCATGAAAGCATTTGTCTATCTTGTTTTAGATGAGATGTTCACCTTCAAGCCTTTACTAGAATGGAATTAACTTATTGCTTAAGGGATAAGTGCTTAAAATGATATTGTTCCCTTGTCTCTCTAGGCAATTGCCATCACTTCCACTTACTTTTTCTCCCCCCTTAATAGTCTTCCACAAAGATTTTGGTCTCAAGACACTTTTACCATCTTAGAAATTATTCAGCACTCTGGGTTTAACCAGGAGTCAGATACCACACAGTAATTTAAATGGAGAAATTTAATGTAAATAATTATCACTAAGTTATTACAGTAGAATAATTATAAAGGTAGAAAGATGAGGCTAAAAGGTACCTTGAAGCAGAGGGATCATTCCTGAAGAAGGACAAACTTCAAGGAGGAGCTCTGTGCCCGAGGCTGGGGCTCAGACCTTGTTGGAGAAGGTCTGGTACAATCCAGGGACCCTAGGAACATTTTCTGAGTTGCCTGGGAAGAGCTTGTCCAGAGTCACTGGGCAAGTGGAAAACTGCTGTAAGGTGCAGGTGAGCTGAAGCTAGTGTCCAACCTCCCAGAGGGAATCAGCGCACCACTGCAGGAACTGCTGAAACCAGGAGCTGGACAGGCCTCCATCTGTGCAAATCTGGTAAAGTCTGTGGCTGTACTGGGCTGTGTGGAATAAAGGTTGAGTGGGCTGCTTACTAAATGCAACCTGATGGGACTTCTGGCATGCGCATGCATGCACAGGGCAGAAGAGAGATGTGGAGAGCGGGGATCTGGGCTGGACTGCAGGGTTCACAGTGTCTGGGAGTGGCTGCACCATAGTTGCCTACGTTAAAAATCTCCAGAAAGCACATTCTCCAGGATCCTGGTATGGAAGCCACATCAGGAGCAGAATGCCTCTTCTACCTCTAATGTCACTCCAGTGTCCTTACTGACTGAACTTAGCTTTCTGCTAACAAGCAAAGAAAAAATATATAAAAGGCATAGCTCCACTATTACAGAGCTGGCAAAAAGAATAAATTCAGAGCCGAGAGGCAAAAAATTGGTAACAGGCACAGGTTACCCAAAGGGGCTTTTACTCATGGGAGTTAAATCAATGATAAGTTAAAATACAGAAATTTTTTAAAAATTGTTTTATTTTTTATTATTCAATTACAGTTGTCCCAATTTTCCCCATTGCTCTCCCTCCCCTTCCCCCACTCCATCAGTCAGTCCCCACCCTGTTGTCCATACCATGGGTCCTTTAGACACGTCCCCTGACCCAACCCTTCCCCTTCTTTCCCCTGTTATCCCCCTTCTCTTCCCCTCTGGTCACTGTCAGTTTGTTCCTTATTTATGTCTCCAGTTCTCTTTTGCTTGTTAATTGTTTGTACTGGTAATAATAAATCTATTACATGTTAATGTATATAGATATTTTATAAACAACCCTATATTTTTAAAAATAATGAGGGGTGTTATTATTTTACACTTTGAAAATTTATTTGATGTCTGCTTTAAAAGACAATTTAATCTTACATATGCTTCTGCATTCACACTGTTGGAATATGTTGTTTTGGTTGCAGTGTATTGGAAAAAATCAGATTCACTCTCATAAAGATATGCAGTTGGAAAATGGAGGAATATTTAGTAGCCTTTCATATGCTTGTGTGTCATCCTCATTACAACACCAAAATCTATGAGAGGTTGCTTCTTAGCAAGTGGTAGGACTGTGAAGTTTGAAACCAAATCAACAACTCTTTCCTACTCAGTTAGACTATGTTGATCAGTTTTGAATTCTGAATGTATGTTATCCACACATAATTGTATAACAATGTATTGGTCATTTGGAAATATTGGCTCATTAGTTTATGTAGATCTCTTAAATGTTGATGCATTTTATTATATGATATCAAAAACAATCACTTCCACTAATAGCACTATTGACCTCATCAGGCAAGTGTTTAAATATGGTGAAGCTGGCAGGGTCACCATAACAAATACACATTTTCCAAAGTTTTAATTTTCCCTCAGAAATTCTAATTTTATATTTGGCAACCTATCTATCAGTTGATGTGGAAAGTTATTTTTTTTTAATTTTTGGGAAACTATCTGACAAATACCCAAGTCAACACATCCATAGTTTATTTGTTTGTCATTCTTTTTAGAAAAATCATGAATTCCATGAAAAGTGTTTTTGGTTCAGCTCACAATGTAATAACACACAGCCTTTTCCTTTAGGCAACACATCCTACTTCCAGATGCTGCAGAAGTGCTTTACTTTATGCACAGTTTCCATTTTGTCACACAGAATACTAAAAATGTGTACTTAAAGGCTGAGACTTTATAGAAATAATACTCATTACTAAGGACCGTTATAATTTGTAAATGGAACTATCATTGTAATATGGTACACTTTTACAGTTAAAGTATAATGACTACTAGTATATGCCATAATTCCTGCTAAGGCACCAGCAATTTTACCCACTATTGCTTTTTAACCCAATTTTTCTCTTTTCTGCACTCCCATAGTTCTTTCAATGTACCTCTTTTAATGCATGTACTGTACTCACTCTTGAATTATGACCAATTATGTTTCTATCTGTTAAGATCCTGGACGTCAGGATTTACTTCTGATTTTATTTCATACTCTAACCCATCCACCTCAGTGACTTCCACAGAATAGTCTAATAAGTATATTTTAAATGGGTAAATTAACAGATATTTTTCTTTAAAAGGAGACAATATGTGTTATAATCTTGTTGATAAATACCCCCACTGTCTTTCTGTCTTAAGCTATATAAAATAGCATGTTGTAATATACATGTGCATTGTAATTTATATTTATCAATATAATTACTTACCTTACAGAAAAACAAACATGTATGTAATTTTATTTTAATTATTGATTTTCTTCTCTGTATATATCCCTTATGACAATGGAATTTCTTCCAGGCAAGGTATGTTATATTTTTTTCATTTTGAAAACTCAGTGTCTAAAACAGTATCTTGTATGCATGAGTCATTCAAAACTTGTTTGCATTCATTTACTGATGGGTGCTTAGGTTGCTTCCAGCACTTGGCTATTGTAAATTGTGCTGCTATGAACATTGAGGTGCATAGTAAATGAATGGATCAAAAATCATTGTACATTTATACAATAGAATATTACGCAGCCGAAAGAATTAAAGGAGCTCCTATCCTTTGCAACAGCATGGATGGAATTGTAGAGCATTATGCTAAGTGAAATAAGCCAGGCAGTGAAAGACAAATACCATATGATCTCACCGTTAAGTAGAACCTAATCAACAAAACAAAACATGAACCTAATCAAACAAAACAAACAAGCAAAATATAACCAAAGACACTGAAATTAAGAACAATCTGACAGTAACCAGAAGGGAGGTGGGAGGGGATAATAGGGGGAAAAGGGGGAAGGGTTTTCAGGAACAACTATAAAGGACTCATGGACAAAACCAAGGGGGTTGAATAAGGGAAGGGAGGGAGGGATGGCTGGGGTAGGGGGGAGTGGAGGTGGGTAAATGCAGACAACTTTATTTGAACAACAATAAAACAATTAAAAACAAAAAATAAACAAAAACCAAAATTGGATATGAATAAATTAATGAGTAAATACAAGTTTTGGATAAAACCTTATTCTAACATAAAAAGAAGGCAGCAAGTTGTGCAGGAACAAGTGAGCATCCGTGTGAAAAAACAAAATGAGTCCAGATACAACCTTATACCTTCACAAAGAAAGTACTCAAAATGGATCACAGACCTATATGTAAAATGCAAAACTATAGAACTCTTTTAAAAGATGATATAGATGGAGAAAATCTAGATGACATTGTGTTTGGTGATGACATTTTAGATATGACATCAAAGGCAAGATACATGAAAGAAATAATTGATAAACTGGACTTCATTAAATTTAAAAACTGCTCTGTAAAGGACACTATCAAGAGAATGCAAAGATAAGACACAGTTGGAAGAAAATACTTGCAAGAGACATTTCTGATAAAGGCTGTTATCCAAAACATACAGAGAACTCCTAAAACTCAACAACAAAAAAACAAACAACCTCACTCAAATCTGTGCTGAAGACCTTAACAGATACTTCACCAAAGAAGATGATATACAGGTGGAAATTAAGCATATGAAAAGATGCTTCATATTATGTATCATTGAGGGGATGCAAGTGTAATTTTTTAAAATAAAATGAGACATCAACAATGGCCACAATTTGACTCAGACACCTCCAAATGCTGACGGTGATATGGAACAACAGAAACTCTCATTCATTGCCTGTGAGAGTGCAAAATGTACATTCACTTTGGAAGGTGGTTTAGCAGGTTTTTGCAAAATGAAACATACTGTTCCCAGGCAGTCTAGCAATTATGTGCCTTGGTATTTACCGAAGGGAGTTGAAAATGTGTGTTCACACAAAAACCTGTACACAGATATTTATATAAGCTTTTAAAATAATTACTAAAACTTAGAAGCAACCACTATGTTTTTCAGTAAATAAATTATGGTAAATAAACTATGGTACATATAGGCAAGAGGATACTAGTCAACACTAAAAAGGAAATGAGCTATCAAACTATGAAAAATCATTGAGGAGCTTCAAATGTATATCACTAAGAGAAATATGCCAATTTCAAAAGTCTATTTACTGGATAATTTCAACTATATGATGTTTGGGAAAGGGACAGCTATGAAAATGGTAAACAGATCAGTTGTTGCCCAAGGTTAGCACACAGAAGATGTTAGGGCAGTAACTACTCTTTATGATACTATAATGGTGGATACACATATGTCATTATAAATTTGTTCTGTCCCATAGAAAATATAACACCAGACTGGCAGTGACCAAAGGGGAGGGGGGAGGAGATAACAGTGGAAAGAAGAAGAAACTAGTCAAGTACATGTATGAACGACCGATGGACACAGACAACAGTGTGGGAATCAACTGTGGGAGTGGGGAGTGAGATGGGCAGAGGAGGACACAGAGGGAAATATTTGGGACAACTGTAATAGAATAACAATAAAAATAAGTAAATAAATAAGTAAAAGTTTTTAATGAATAAAAATTGATTTTAAAGAAAACAGAATACCAAGAGTAAACCTTAATGTAAACTATGGATTCTGAGTGATAATGAGGGGGTCAATGTAGGTTTATCAATTATAATCAAGTGCACCACTCTGGTTAGAATGCTGACACTGAGGTCGGGCATGCATGTGTTGGGGCAGGTGTTATATGGCAAATCTCTATAACTTCCGAAATATTGCTATGGACCTAAAACTACTCTAAAAATAAAGCCTGTTAAGAAAAAGAAGAAAATAACTTTTCTTGTATGCTGGTATCTACTAAATATAATCCATACTGTATAGATTGAAAAACATATTCATGTAGATAATTTTGTCTTTATGATAGACAATTAAATGCAAAATACAGATTTTATTAACTGTCACTTGTCATTTCTCCTCTTTTATGCTAATATTAACCAGTCCTTTTAGAAATGTTAAATGTTAACTTTTAATAAACCTTTGACTATATAATATATGTATGAAAATGGATGGATTGATAATTAGTGATACACTTTAATAGCTTAATCATACTATAAAACTATATTAACAATAACAGTTAACATGTATCATGCATTAAAAGTTGTATCAGGCACACAATATCAATTGTTTTATGTATTTTTCTTAAGAATCATGTGAGGAATGTTATATAAGTATTTCTACTTTTACAGAAAAAAACAAAAGCATAGACAAAGCAAGCAATTTACAGAAAACTATACACTTAGCAGTAAGAGCTCGGACTTGAACCCAAGTGAACTAATACTATCATGCTTTTAAATACTGTAATATAATGTCACACTTCTAACAAAAATACTTGTTAAATATTGTTAAAAACATTATATTTTGCTAAACATTCTAAATCAAACACGGTCTAATGATTTATAGCACATGATGCCCACTGTGCAATTAAAAAAAATCATGCAACTAGAGTTGTATTGACATTAATAGCTTGTTTTGCATGATGGTGAAAAATTAAATAATTATAATACTTTCAATTGTACTGATTTATAGCTTCACTACTATTTTAATAGTCTAACAAACTACTGAATCCTTTTTTTCGCCATTAGTTTTAAGGATCCACAGGGGAGTCAAATATGATTATTAAGCATATCTTTTCCCATCAGTTGCTGCATTTGTGATGGTTAATTGTGTGTTAGCTTTGAAGGTATTTTTGGAAGATATTAATATTTAAATCAATGAAGTTTGAGTAAAGTGGAGTGCTCTCCATAGCATAGGTGGGCCTCATTATTTGAAAGCCTGAATTTAAAAAACAAACAAATAAACAAATGGAAAAGAATGTTTACCTGAGAAAGAGAATATTCTCCTGTACTTTGTAGCCTTTGTAATCATGGGATCCAATTACTTACAATAAACCAACCTTCCTTCCTTCCTTCCTTCTCTTTTTCTCTTTCTCTCTCCCCTCTCTGCCTCCCTCCCCTCCTCTGCCCTCCTTTCCCATCTCCCCTCTGCTCTTCCCTTCCCATCTCCCCTCTTCCTCCTTCTTTCTCTTTCCTGTCAGGAAGCTTTCTGCCAGAGATCTCCCAAAGCAAAGCTGCTTGTGCCCTGCTGTTTTACAGTTTTTTTCTGAACAATTTTCATTTATCATCCTTTTTCTCCCTGACATCTATGGGACTGGGCTGGAAGTACTCAGCATAGTGCAGTCAGAATCATGACTTCCCTCCACGATGATGACTCTGGTTGAAACAGTCAGCTCTCATACACAGCTACTTCTTCTCTTAGGATGAATTGTCTTCCTCTCTCCCTCTGTTATAGTCAGGGTAACCTTTACAAGATGATTCCAAGGCAAGCACTAGACAATTCTTCTCCTAACTAGTGTTCTTTCCTAAAGATTTCTTCAGTCATCACACAAAAAAAAACACATTCTCTTAGGAATGTCCTACCAGGACTCCAAATATGCACAGACCTACCTGAATCGCAGCGAAGGCAATGTTTCTGCAGCATGAAGCAAGCTTACATTTGTTTTAGTTCCCTTGGCATTCATGTTCTCTGGGAAAATCAGCCCTTACACCCCTTTTTCATTTTTTTTATTTGACCAGATGTCAAAAAAATGACACATTAAAAAGTCCCACTAACTTCACATATGAACATAGGGGAATATAATTTTACCTAAATATTGTTTGTGTAGCAAGAGTCATCTGCATGAGGGGAGGGTGCATGTTCTATCCTTGTATGAGGCAATGATTTGGCAGACATGTACAATGTGTGATCTGAACAGCAAGTAAGTGGACACTTATGGGGACAATAGGGCCAAATTTGATATCTGAAGTGTCCAAAAAATTTATCATGCACAACCATATTAATCATCATTCCAAAATAAGATAAGATTAAGAAAAAGTAAGAATAAAAGAATATACAATCTAAAAAATAGTTCTATTTAAATGTTTGAGGCAGTAAACAATGGCAGCTAATTTGGGTTTATTATTTAACTAGGTAAGGTCACAGCTGTATTTTTTTACTTCCCTCTTATTATTAAGTCTTCTAGAAAGAGGTGGTATTTCAGGACCTATTTGTGGATCAAAGGAGAAAATGTACTTAGCACTCCAGGGGATAAAAGAAATGTTCTCCAGACTTAAGACAACTTTGCTACTACCTATGAATTATCTGTCTTATAACAATAGCCATCTAGATAATGAATCACCCAAACCAAATATTCAAAGTGTGCAACACACTTTGAACAGATCAAAAGCCTTACCTTCCATCCTCTAGTATTAAGAATAAAGGTATTAAAGTTGAGTGATAGAAATAGTATGTAATGAAGAACATACTGCTGTTGTGGTCTATGAGGGTTTTCCAAATAGGCCAGCCTCGGTCACCTGTTGTTCAAACAAAAGCACTTCCGTCCTGTCTCCAGAGCTCTGTCCACTGTCCTGAAGGGTGCCCTCTGGGTGGTTTCTGAGGTGACAGTGCTGCTGGCCTGCTTGGGAGTTAAGCTAAATTTCTACCACATTAAAATTTGATATGTCAGTATTTAAGGGATATCATGGAGAGATAATTTTCTTGTAACTGAATTCTCTGCTCATTTTTAATTCCAAAGCCTTACTATTCTAGGTAGAAATTATTAGCTAGAGTATTACTCCCCTACTTCTTCTCCTTTTTTTAAAAGATTTTATTTATTTATCTTTAGAGGTGAAGGGAAGGGGAGAGGGAGAGAAGGAGAGAAATATCAATGTGTGGTTGCCTCTCGTGTGTCCCCTGCTGGGAACTGGCCTACAACCCAGGCATGTGCCCTGACTGGGAATTGAACTGTGAGCCCTTGGTTCGCAGGCTCATGCTCAAATCCACTAAGCTACACCTACACCAGCCAGGGCTTTTTTTTTTTTTTTCCCTTAAAGGCTATTCATGATTCTGTGAGCAAGAATTTAGGAACCTAAAAGGTACTCTTCAAATTAATGCAATTAAGTTTTATTAATAAAAATTTAGGGTGCCTTGGCCAGTGTAGCTCAGCTGGTAAGGCGTCATCCCACAAACCAAAAGGTTGCCCTGTTGATTACTCATCAAGGCACATGCCAGGGTAATAGGTTCAGTCCTTGCATCAGGGCATGTATGGAACACAACCAATTGATGTTTCTCACTAACACTGATGTTTTTCTCCTTCTCTTCTTCCTCCCTCCCCCCCTCAAAAAAAAAAAAAACCTAAACAAATAAAAAAACTTAGAATACTATATTAGTTTTGAAAATCTTCTTAATGGTAAAGTTAATTTTGAACCAGGAAATTTAATATACATTGATAGAATTTTAAGAATAGTACTTGGATGAGGCCTAAAATGAAGTTTCTTTTATTACATAACAGAAACTATTTATTGCCCCAATATTTAATAACCTTATTTTTCTCCTTAGGTAAGTTAAGGATACTTGCCATTGAAAAAATACTAAAAGCATTATTTTGTTTCTTCATATATATCCCTCGGTCCTTCATGACTGAGATAGTGTTTCCTTTCAAATGCTGCCTTACTATCTATAGCAGTATAAATTTAACAATAATAATAATACTAATCAGTGAAAGAATTAGCAAGTAAGAAAAATATTATTTCTACAAATAAAAAATAGTACCAAAGTATCCCATTTTACTTTTCATTGCATTCACTCAGTATTTATTCATGACTCCTTTGAAGTCATGCTATTATTTTCTACAGTAGATACTATTGGTCACCTACACAATACATTATTTCCCCAATTTTTCTTTGTTAGCCTATCCATGGATTTACTCACACCTAAGGTGGTCACATATTTTAGAAAGATGGACTCCTCCTCGACCTAGCTTGAGGGTGAATCTTGCTTACTGAATACCATGATGGTTCTACTCTTCTCAATACTGACTGCTTGACAAAGGATTTTTTCATGCAATTCCAGATGAGAACAGTGTTGAGGAAATCTTTATTGGCCTTACAGAAAAGATTTTTATCCCTCTTAAAGAGGTTCACCCTCTCTTTGTCCCGTTTCACATTTAAATGGTTGTATGAAGGTGAAATGTTAAGAGTCATTCAGTTATTGTGACACCGAGAAAGGTCACATCTGAGGATATTGGCTGACAGGCTGAGGATGCCCGCAAAGAGAAATGAAAAGAGTTGGGTGTCTGATGATTTCATTGAGCCACTGATTTAACAAATTCTTGAATGTCTTCCTTTGGGACTCATTATATGAGGTTGCGTGTCCTTATTGTCTAAGCAATTTTAAGGTGTGTGTGGTGTTACTTGCAGTTGAAAAGACCTATATATCTAACATTTAAGACACATGTATATTTACTATAAGATTTTGCATTTGCTCCAAAATCTCAGATCTTTTAAAGGAAATGTTGAGTCCCTGCTTTCAGAGACCAAATGTTCTCTCAGATAATATTGGTGAATGATGCTACAGGGCACATTTTTGAAGGATTGTGCTATTTTTTAGGTATTAAATCTGAAATCAGGGATTTCCACTTCACTTTGGTAACTATACAGTTTGGTACCATATTTTAAAGTATAGAAGAGTAAATAATGAATAAATTAGACTTTAAATTTAGCTATTATTTTAGAAGAGCTAAAATTATCTTTATATATGTTATTATATATTCTTTATCTTTGAAACATTTTAGACTAACCTGTTTTTTAGGTCAATATTACACGAATGATGAGATTTCTATCTAGAGGTCTCACTAAACTTTCAGAGAATAATTAGGAAACTACAAAATTTCTTGTTAGAACAAGTCGTCTTTTGACTAGTGCTCTAGCACATAATTTTATCTCTGTCAAGCCATTTTATCAAGAAAGATAAACATCTGACACCAGTTAAGGTGTGAACTACAAGAATAAATCCACTTGGAGACCCGTGAGCAATGAAACCATATCTGCAAAAAGAATCTTTCCAGTAGAGAAGATCATGAGTTAAGAATTTGGAGAGCTGTGTGAAAAAAATGTTTCTCATTTGTTTATTTTCTGGTCACTGACAATAATTAGATGATACAAGTTGGTCTTAAAACTAGTTGCCCAAATATTTCAAACAAATCACAAATAACCAATGTAATCCAAGTCCCTTGGATTTCATCTTCAATATTCCACAATAAGATATATACAGCCTCAATGCCAGATTTAAATCAGTAGAAATGACTGGAGATATTTTCAGCTCATATATTCACAGTTCATTAGTTTAATAGTGTGCAAACATCATGTAGAACATTGTTGGTATTACCTATACGCCACCTCCCATCAGCAGCTAAGAACTTTTTCATTTAAAAAAGTTCTAGTAAAAAACTTCAAATTTGAAATGTAGTTATGAATCCACTTATCTTCTTTAAGAAAAATTTGAAAGCTCCTGTAATTTAGCTATTCAATTGCAGTGTAGTTCATTTTAAAGGCTCTTTTATAAAAAAAGAAAGTCTTTTAGATTGATTTTTTCACAACTGTTGTTTCCACAGTTTTAGCATATATCATAGTTCTGCTAGGAAAAAAGAAGAGGCTCTTCAACTTTCAACTCTGTCCAATGGTCTAAGTGAAAAGTCACCAGTAAGTTAGTAGACAGGTTTAGAATCCTGTGAGGACATTGCTGGTTACCTCAGACTGCCAGTGGATCTGTTGGATTCAAAATGTAAGCATATATGCTTTACACAACTTCACAGCTCTGTCATATTTTTATTAATTTCCTCCCATATAATTACTTACAGATAACATACTTACTGGAGACTGGTGGCCCTCCAAAAGCCCAATTCCCTTTCAGCAATGTGTTCATGTGGATATATATCCTCCTGATTTTGTAATTTACTTAGCTCCCCCAGTGAATTTTGATATACTTACTGAATGGCTGCATGAGAAAACTAAGTGTCAAGTGAAACTAAGTAAGGAGACCATCAGGCTGATATCTGAGAGAAGAATTAGTCAGTAGAGAGTAGTTTATGGTGTGGTAATGATCCAAGATCTCTGTTTTAACAAAACAAAGGTTTCTTTCTTCTTTGCACATAATCTATTATGGATTATGACACATATTCAGTACAAACAGAACCCCAGCAACGGAGACTGCACTGAATTTATGCCTCTCCTACAAGGTCTAGTTTGCTGTTGCCTCAGGCGAAGGGAGAGCTCGAGAGTTGCACTCCGGCTTTCCTGGGGAACTGGCTGAGAGTGACGCACATGGCTCTGCCCACAGGCCAGAACTCATCACATGGCCACGGGGCTGGGAATGCTGGGGTGCAGGTGGAATATCAAGCAAATGCGACAGTTGCTGCCCTAGTGGAGTCTGAAAATACTCATGCTTCACACTAACAACAACAAAAACAAATTCTGCTATTATTCCCGAAAACAGTGAAAATGGACAGCAGTATATTGTAACTCTGATGTAACCAGCTATGAGTTGGTAAACTGGATACCCTTTTATTTGTTGATTTTATAATTTCCATACTGAAAAGTATTTTTATATTTTTAATTAAAGTTATTGGGGTAACATTGTTTAATAGGATCACCTAGGTTTCACGTGTACATTTCTACGATATTAAATCTGTATATTGCACTGTGTACCCATCACTTAAAATCAAACCATCTTCCTTCACCATATAGTAGGCCTTCCCCACTTCCCACCTCCTGACCACCATCCCTCTGGCAACCACCATATTGCTGTCAGTACCCAAGAGTTTCAGTTTACATCCTACACATGAGTGAAATTATATGGTTCTCAGTTTTGTCTGACTGACCTATTTCATTTAGCATGATATTCTGAAGACCCATCCCTGTTGTCATAAATGGCAGTATTTCACCTTGTCTTATAGCTGAGTAGTATCCCACAGTGTATATGTCCCATATACTCATTATCATATCATCTATGAGAGAAAAATCTGGTTTCTAAATCTTGGCCACCGTGAATAATGCTGCAAGTGACATAGGGTGCACGTACCTTTGTGAATAAATGTTTCTGAGTTTTATTAGTATGCCCAGAAGAGGGATTGCTGGGTCATACGGTAACTCTATCTTAATTTTTTTGACAAATCACCAGACTGTTTTCCATAGTGGCTCTACCAGTTTACATTCCTATCAGCACTGAATAAAGGTTCCTTTTTTTTTACACAAGTTCTCCATCACTAGTTATTACCTGTCTGGTTGATAATAGCCATTCTAACTGGTGTGAGGTGGTATCTCATTCTATTTTGATTTGCATTTCCCTCATAGCTAGTGAATTTGAACATCTTTTCATATATCTGTGGGCCAATTATACATCTTCTTGGGAAAGGTGTCTGTTCAGGTACTCTGCCCTTTAAAAAAAAATGTATTGTTTGTTTGGTGTTGAGTTTTATGAATTCTTTACATATTTTGGATGTTAACAACTTGTCATACCTGTTGTTTCCAAATCATTTCCCATTTGTTTGTTTGCCTTTTTGTTTTGTTGGTGTTTGTTTTTCGTTGTTTTTTTTTTTTTTTTTTGCTGTGCAAAAGCTTTTTAGTTTGATATAGTCCCATTCATTTATTTTGACCATTACCTTGCTTTTGCACAGCAAAATTCACAAAATTTTCTCTATGACTAAGGTCCATAAGTTTAGTATCTATGTTTTCTTCTATATAATTTATTGTGTTAGATCTTATATCTAGGTCTTTGACTCATTTTGAATTAATTTTTATACATGAGAACAAACTTCAGTCTAGTTTCATTCTTTTGCAGGTGATTTTCAAATTTTCCCAGCACTATTTATTAAAGAGGCTTTATTTTCCTTATATGTGTTTTTGGCCCTCTTGTAAAAAATTGCTTGCTCATATGCACATGGTTCTATTTCTAGGGTCTCATTTCTGGTCCTTTGACCTGATAAATTGAGTTTTAGATCAGAGAAACATGAAATGTTAACAGGCTAGATATTAAACACACCTTAATTCTCTACTTGTCTTTATAAACTTACTCTTCATTTGCACTATATTTCTAGAACAAAAATTAAATAATTAAATATGCTTTTATTTTAAAAAGTGTAAATTTCATATTGGCTTAGCGTATCATGGCTTTTAGACTCTAAATACAGCTGGTGATTACATGGCCCATCCCTACTTTCTGTAGGTAGACAATCAAGGAATCAGAGTTTAAATGACTGCCATTGCTCTTCAATTCAAGCACACAGCCACGCTATGTCTTGCGAATCCAAGCCCCATTCTCATATTTTGTTCTCTTTGTTCTATATTTTGAAAATATCTCTGTTTTATTCATCTCACTCACTAGACAGAGTTCTCCTTAAGGCTGAGCCACATGGCTTTTTGGCATATGCTTATCTACGTTGTATGGATTACTTATCTGATACAAGTGTTCTGACCAGGAATTCACTGTTCTATATACACTTCAAAGGTCCGAGGGGGCACAAAGAATTTTCACATGAACATGCTGATGTCACCAGGTCCATGTTAAATGTTTTGGCAGATATAATAGCTTATATCCATTAGCATCCATAACAGTATTATAAAGCTCTAGATATACTAATTATCTAGGATAAGCCACTAATATCAAAAAGAAGAGAAAGAGAAACAGGAGAATGGGAGAGACGCCTTTCTAGGCATGTTGCTTACATTATATTACGTAATAGTGACAACCACCATATTGACAAATGGGTTAACTGGCTCAGAGACTCAGCGCCTTTCCAGAGTAGGTGCTAAAACTGAGATTTGACATCTTGTCTATGTGATTCTAAATGTTGTGTATTTCCTCAGTTCTACAATGATCCTCCTAGATTGAAAATAGGTAGCAAATAAAGATATTATCATGAAAAATCATCATGGTCTTCCTTCTCTTTTGTTCCTCTGTCCTTAGTATTCCACTTACTTTTACATTGGGCAGAGTTTCATTCACCTATACAAGCAGTAAGACCACGAATTGATCAGCCTCATTAAATAGGTCTGTAGTACACAAAGATTACTGTTTAAATACTTCCCCTAGAACCAACCTATGCATTTTTCTTGTTTGCTTGAGAAAAGTCAGTGCATGGATGTCCTCAGACTAGGTAAACATATTTTGGGGAAAACATGAAGTTTGTGAGAATGGTTCTCTCTCTTACATGTATATCAACCTTTTATAAATGGTGACTGTTCCAGGATTGAAAGGCAAAGAGGCATCCTGCTTTCTTCTGTAATTTTCCAGTCCTCTTTCTACTCTGGAAAAAAAGACTCTTGTAGCAATTTCTTCTCTGTTTCTTCACTGGAGGTCAGAGACATTTCTGAAACTAAAGGGACATCAAATATGTATCAATTTATTCATTCAGTAAACATATATATGTTGAATAAATATTTATTGAATTTCTGAATGTGAGATACTGTAGGCATTCTGTAAATTGAAAGCATATTTAACATTTTCTTTCAATTAATAGTAAAAAAAATGAAGCAGATGGAAATGTGTGAGGGAAGAAGAAAGAGAAGTTACCCCCTCTCTTTCACTTCAAACATAAAATGAACAGATTTCAATGTCTAATAAAATTTTCAGTTTGACGATATTGGGACAAAGAAAACATCCGAAGTCTTTTAATGTAACACAATCTTGGCTCTCAGCCAGCTTTCTAAGTCTTGGATATCTGTATCAGAAGAATAAGCCAAATATTCTGTTCACCACCTAAATTTTTGGTGTCATTTTCAGTCAGTCTCTTACATTTATTATTCTATCTAAGCATCATGTTTTCCCAGCCAGCGTAACCTGTTACTGATTTCTAGGGTTATAGGTCAAGTTGTTTAAGTGGATCTTTGTCTTGAATAGGAAGTGACTTTTTGATATATGCCTGATCTAAATTGTAGGGAATACCTATTTCATCCAGGTGATATGACCAGGAATTCACTGTCTTAGATAATTCAAAGGTCTAAGGAGGCACCAGGATATGTTCACACTTAAGTGTACACTGATGTCATGAGATCCAGGTTCAATATTTTGAACCTGGGGTAAGACAGAGGCAGGTGTTTCAAATTAAGGAAAGCAATTCTAATTGTTGTTTATGGGTATAATTTGAATGGACTTCCTTGGGCTAGTCTGTTATTCCTGTGTATATTGTCAACTTTCAATTAGAAAATGCAAGAAAAACTGTGTTGAAAAAGGTGATGCTTTTTTTTTTACTTTCTTCAAAAAAAAAAAAAAAAGAAGAAGAAGAAGAAGTGAAATCTGTATCTTCTCCCCCTGAACCTGACTACCAGGCTTTTGTATCTTGACAAATAAAATGAGGTGAAAGCAATACCGTGTGACTTCCAAGTGTAGTTCAGAAAGGGCCATGCACATTCTGCTCTTTCTCTTGGAACACTGCTGTGGGAGCATTAAGCCGTCAGGTACAAAGTCCAACTACCCTGAACTGCCATAAGGCGGTACCATGTAGAGAGAGACAAGGATGCCCACAGAGTCCAGCACCAGATGCTTGAGAGAAAAAGCCGTCTCTACGCCCCAACCCAGCCGGTATCTGACCACTACCCTGTGAGGTATCTTTAGGGAAAAAATGGTTTAGCTGAGTCCCATCAACTCCCAGATTTGTGAGTAAAAATAAATAATTTCTATTGATTTAAGCCACTGTTTAGGGATGGTTTGTTACATAAAAGTAAGTAACTAAAACATACAGATTTTTACTATTATGCTTTCCTTATACAATGCTTACCCATGACTAGGAAAGAGAAATATTCAGTCAATTGATCAGCATCTTTGACTTTCTCAGATATAAATAAAATTTTCCATTGACTTACTGGAGAAACTTATTTGTAGAACTGTAGTTCATGTATGAATTTAAATAAATAGAACTTTCCCTTTATTGCTAGTTTTTAATCTATGATATATTAACTCCAATCAATTAAAGATATATTTTTGATTATATATATGAGATATGTGTGTGTTTGTGTATGAGTGTGTAGATGTGTTTAGGTATATTATACATAAACATACATTATATTTTATATATATATATACACACACACACACACTAAGCAAATTCCTAAATTAGTTAAAGAGAGGGTTTCATTAGAACAAATAAGACAAAACAACCTCTGTAGTGCTGAGAAATGTAAATGGCTTCGCTGTTTAGAGCTTGGGGATGAGTCACCCTCTTAAGAAGAAATGAATGCCAAAAAAATGGATAGTGAGCCAGTGCCCAGCACTGCAGGTAGGGACATATTTAACAGGTCAGGTAAGTGAGGAATCTCCTTCCCCCCTGGAGATATCCAAATGACATAAACTTTTCAATATACACATCCTTTTCAATATGTCATAGGGCTAGCAAGAGTTTAAGGAATTAAAATTTTATTAACTTTTCAAGCATGTGGCTTGTTAGCATATATGTGAACTCTGCCTAATTGTTATGGTTTACTCATTTCATTCATAGTCAAACAATTTTAATCAGTATTATATATTATGAATTAACAAAATATTGATCAAAATCAACATGTTAATGTTGCAGTTTGAATGTTATAATGACATCATTCATAATAAAAATATTTAAATATTCTATAAAGTAATGACAAAAATTATTATTTTATTGCATGTTTTGAAGATTTAGATCCAGATTAAAGTAGAGATGAGGTAAAATAGTAAAATACATATACTTATTCATGTAATATACAGAATCTTTTAAATATATTTAAAAGTAAGAAAATGTGGACTAACAATCTAACTTTATATGTGTAGTAAGAATTTTTATATATATATAAAATTGAATTAATATTATAAAGAGAAAAACCTCAAATAGTGACTTCATTACTTTAGAATTTCTTGCTAGAGGATCGTACCTATAAACTTTACTTTTTTTCTGTACATATCAATTTTAATGTATGCCCCTGTACATGTTGAATTCCATTAGATATTTTAACATAATCCTATTAATTATTGATATTTTCTATGAAAAGTTAAAAAGTAATTAATCAAATTGGCTCTCATCAAGAGTGTCTCTATGTTGTCACTGATTGTCTATTGTGAATAACAGAAAATTTAAGTAAACACTAATTTAAAAAACAGTAAAAATTTCTAATTTGAAAAATAATAATTAACTTGTAAACCAAACTTTATCCTCAAATTAATTATGAGGCGTTGTCCTGAAATGCTCTTTAATTCCTTATAGGAATGAATAGAATCTGTTTGATTAGATGAACAGGAGATTATTTACAACAGTAAACATTTACAAGGTAATGAATATGAATAATGTCAAAGTTTAAATAGCACAGCCAGTGTTAATTACCCATCCCCAAGTGATTATTAGAATTAAAAAATGAAATAAACTGAAAGTTCCTCGTTGTGTGACATATTGATAGTATACATTGTATAGTACAACAGTATAAGAGTGCCTCCAAGTGGAATTTATCAAAATTCCATATAAAAAATTTATACACAAAATCTAAAATTATCACTAAATATCTACACTTAAACCCTATTTATCCTCAAAATTGTAGATTTTTAAAAACTTGTTAATTATACCTTCTTGATATAATGTTCAGGAGGTGGATAAGTATTTCATATCTATTACATTTGTACAGTAGTATCTGTTTTCATTAGTTATACCATGCATCTCTTTTCTAGTGTTCTTAGAAACAGCGTTCATATTTCCTAGATCTTAAAGGATTCGAGAGGCAAAGGAATTCTCTTCCACTCATAGAATCTTAGAGTTGTAGGACCATCTAATTTCACCCCTCCAATTTTACAATTAAACATAAAAGTTTAATGAATTTATTCAAGATCATCCTGGTTAGTGACTTAACTAATGAAATCTGTCTTCTCAGAGTTGTAGTTCAGAATAAATTCAAATACATTTGCTGTAATACCAAAATTAGAGTCTTCTCCACGCCCTAAACAAATGTATTTCTAGTACATGTTATTTTTTAAAAAATCAACTAAACTCTAGAACATAAAATAAATTTTTGAAGTCAGCAAGGCAAGAAGTACTCAGAAACTGAGAGATACACTGATAGTTTCTAAAAGTCTTATTTTAAAATTAATGAATGTTAAATGGTTTGGGATTTTATGTTACAGAAATTTTTAAACCAGTAGAGCAAAAAAGGATACCTGGACAGTAATAAATGGGTCAATTGAACTTACAATATAATTTAGAGACTGAAATTTGTTTGCTCTACAAATGTAATCATCAAAGGTAATCATTAAAACTAATTTGATTTGAAAATACTACTACTTCCATTAGTTTACCACTCTTTATGGTGTCAATTCTAAATTTTATGTGTCACCATTTATTTTCCCTTCTTTTGTTCTGTATAACTGATTCCACTAAGGCACTCTCTCTTTTCCCAAAGGCGTCATAGCAATGTCATTCTTTCCTAATTTATATTTCTTTTTTGCATCTTAATTGCTTTTTATCACTCTTTTTCTTTCTTTCCTGTCACTTCATGGACAACTCCCTTGGAGTGAGTAAACCAATATCTATAACAAGATTAAAGCTCAATCTCTGAGGGACAATAATGCAGATACATGTAAAGTATTAAATATAGAAAAGTGCAGGTAGACTTCTAGTAAATATGTGGATATTGGTATATATAATATGAAGTTTTAACTTGTTAAGCTTTTGAATGTAATGCTGTATTATCTATGAAACTATTTTACTGTGAAATTAGAATAAAATATACAAATTTACCATTTACTCTTACCTATTTCTAAACTGCCTTTCAATAATTGAGCTCACATTATCCACAGTTTCCATTAATTTCTTCAGCTATATTCTATTTAAAATATGAATATGTTTTAACTTTTGCCAATATTCTACCCCTTTTAGGTAGTTTCAATAATGACTTTTTTTTAGTGGAGTCTTCACTGCCTGCTAATCTAGGCTCATGTCAGAATTCCATTACTACACTATTTACTCCATCTTTGAGATCATTAATGAGGCCTCAAATGAGACCAGACTGACATTCATTGCTATGGTATCCAGAGAACACGACATTGTTCCCCATCACTCTGCGATTCCAGCCCACTGTCCAGATTTTAAACATTATGACAATGATCAACACAAAGCCTTTTTAAATCAGCTTCTCTGAATAAAATGTGTGACTGAAATGTAATGAGATGCATCAAAACTTGGCTATAATTAATATAGTAAGAACTTCTAAAACTCTGTAGTTCTTAATCCTGCTATTTCTCCCACAATTGACTATTCATGTGTTTATTTTTCCCGAAGTGTGTTCTATAGATATTGTCCTTGATGTCTGTATTCATTCCATTAGTAATGAAAGATAAATGTTAAGTTTCACAAATACCTCAATAACTTTTAGTTCGGTAAAGACTGTTCAACTTTTCATATTGCATGCCATCCAAATCCAGATGGCATGCATATATCAAAACTAAATATATAGAATTACAAAACCCAAGTTAATATTTTGCCACATTTTTATCTTCCAGAATTAGAACAGGCAACTGAAAATGAGTAAGCCACATATTTTCTGAGCTTTATGCTAATTAAATATAGCAATAGAGAAAGATCATTCTTAAAAGACAAAAAACCCCTACAGATTAATCTGCATTATCAGATATTTTATTAAATCTAATAATAGTAACCTATTTACATATATGAACTCTAATTTTCAACCAGCTGACACTATTTTATGTTACTTAGGAAAAGATGTGAAATTACACACATTTTGTATTTACTCTAAATGAGAATTTTCAGGGAAAATCATTTTGAAATTAATGTAATAAAAAATATATGTATTTGTCCTGGCTGGTGTAGCTCAGTGGATTGAGCACGGGCATGCGAATCAAAGGGTCACTGGTTCGATTCCCAGTCAGGGCACATGCCTGGGTTGCAGGCCATTTCCCAGCAGGGGATGCAAGAGAGGCAACCACACATTGATATTTCTCTCCCTCTCTCCTTCCCTTTCCCTCTAAAGATAAAATAAAATCTTAAAACAAAAACAAAAACAACAAAAAATATATATATGTGATAATTGATAATTGATAATTGTGGTTGTTAGAAACTACTGAGCAATTGCGTTCGTTCCACAAATGTCTTAAAGCCTGTAGATAAAATTTAGCCCCCCTAACTAAATTAAACAAAAAAGAAATCTTACCATTCCTGACAGCATGAATTGTCCAAGAGGGTATCATGCTAAGTGAAAGAAGTCAGAAAGAGAAAGACAAAGACCATGTTATTTCACATATCTACAGATTCTGAAGAACAAAATAAATCAGCAAACAAAACAGAAGCGGAAACAGTCACAGATACAGAACACAAACTGATGGTTGCCAGAGAGGAGGGGTGTGGAGGGCTGGGGAGGAAAGGTGAAGCAATTGACAATTACAAATTGGTAGTTGCAAAATAGTCATGAGGATATAAAATAAAACATAGGAATATAGTAAATAACATTGTAATAACTATGTATGGGGTCAGGTTGCCTCTTGAAATATGAGGGGGATCACTTTGTAAATTATGTAATTATCTAATTACTATGCTATAAAACTGTGTATAATATAAAATAACATTTAATGCTATCTGCGCCTAAAAAATACAATTAAAAAGTACTTGAAGGTGGGAAAATATACTACTGAAACTAATACAGAGTTTTTCACTAAATAGATGCTGTTTAGACTAATGTCAATGAGTTATATTCCTTTGGTCAGTTAATCTGCCTCAGAATTACCAGGTTTTGTTTGTCAACTACTGAATCAAAATTTCTGTGATATAGCAGCTTGTAAAACTCCACTGATGAGTTGTGTAATCAGCAAGTTCAGAAATCATTGTCTTGTAGACCATATAAACAATAAATGAATACATGAATGAGTGAATTAATCAACAAATCAAAATGTTTAGGTGTTTTCTAGAAACCCGTGGTGAAAAAACAACCGGAGTGTTTCTATTACATTAAAAGAGAATACCATCATAGAAGCTTTTTAGAGTTGATTACCAGCATTAATAAAATCTGACAGCCAGATAATTACTCAATTTATCTGATTATGCTATGTCTGTTGATTAAATATGATGTATATTATAGTTGTTTAATGACATAATCAAAGTGGCAGATTTAAGTGGTATTCTTTAAATTAAAATGACAGTTAAGGCACTGGCCATAAAGCTATTTATGTTTATCTCCAAAGATTTAGAGATATTTATATTGGTAAAATTGATGTCAACCATTGATCTGGAAAACTAAGTCAAACCCCAATTACTCACAAAGATATATCTGAATCCTTTAAAAACTGCCTTTAGATTCCAAAATCAATATTCTAAATCAGAAGCTACCTAATTTCTCCAATTGTCACAATAGGGTAAATGTAAGTTTAAGAAAATGTCATTATATTTATAAAGTATAAGTTTACACTTTATATTTGATTTATTAAAAAATGTGGGTTTGAAGAACAGCAAAATTATGTCTCAATTCTCATTATAGAACTTGTTAATAGAATGACTTAAGCCAAGGTATCTTATTTTGTGATCTCTAAAATGGAATAATAAGCCAAGGTGAGGGATGTCTATCATATAAGATGAGTAATTGTGACAAAAACACAATGTCTGAAACCTAGTGAAGTCTTTGTTAATGTTTTTTTTTTTTAATTGGTGACTTTTAAGTTATCATAATGATAGGTACCCAGAAGTAACTAATCTTGAGGGCCTGGCTGCAAAAATTTGACAACTGAGATTCTTGCCTAGTATAAGTAAACACACAACTCTTATCTTACATGAACAGAATTCAATGAGTTTACAACTTGCTTCAATAAATTT
This sequence comes from Anoura caudifer, assembly GCA_004027475.1. Classification (NCBI taxonomy): domain Eukaryota; kingdom Metazoa; phylum Chordata; class Mammalia; order Chiroptera; family Phyllostomidae; genus Anoura; species Anoura caudifer. Next base: position 151,680 of record PVKU01001521.1, on the reverse strand, counting down.
TATGATTCATGACTTTGTCCCAGCAGAAATGTTATACTGAGTAAGGAGCAGATGTCAGGGAAAGTTTTGTACATCCTGTGAACTACAGCCTCTAGAGTGAGGTCATGAACAGAAGGAAATGGTCTTTGACTGGAGGGCCATGAGGGGAAAGTCCCTTTTGCACTGATGCAGATAGTCTATGTAATGTTTTAATTATTAGATGACTGAAAATTTGCTGTTGGCTGTTAGACCTAGCTAAGAGGGTACTAAAACTAAATAATACACAGAGCTATGTTGTCAATCTTATACATTAACATATAAATTGAACAGAAATAAATGATATTAAGAGCTTGTAAATTACTTCTGTTTGTGATGCTTCAAACTTGGTTATAGAGGTCAAATCAACAGCATGTTTTATAGAAATTACCTTATTTTTCATCAATATGCTGAATACCTAAAACACATAATCACAAGTTGATAAACATTTTTTAATATTGAAAAATAAAAAGCCTTATCCATTTCTTCAAGGACTGTACAATTTTACCCAAATTAATATTAATAGTTATAAAACAATTAGAAGCCAAATAAGAAAATCTTTTTTGTATACACACAAAAATAATAATTAAAAGAGAAATACATATAGGCAGTAACTTAGAAAAGTTTAGTGAGGAAAAGAGACTTTACTTAGTCATAAGATTTTTGTGAAAATGAGGACCATATGAAAACGGTGTTAGTTTTATTTTCTTACTTGGTACTTACTTGGTACATTTCTATGAGTTTTTTAGTAATGTGCATATGAGGCATTGCTTTATTTTCAGTTTCCCAAGCATTACAAAATATGAAATAGTGGATCATCAAATTTAATAAAGAAAAATAGTTATTCAAGATCAGACAAAAATTGAAATAAAAAGTAAGAAACAGATTTAAAGGTGAGGACAGAAGGCAATACAATAGAAGTGAAATTCACAACTGCTGTATACATCAAGAAATAATATTTGTAAACTGATATCTAATTACAGAAGAAATCAAACACTATGTTAAAAAAAGGAAAGGGTACATATTACAGAAATAAATTTAAAATATGAATTTTAAAAAGTTTAAAGCAAATCTAGAAGACATGCTTCTCTTAAAGAGAAAACTATATAGTAAGAGAACATCTTTGGCAGTAAAATATAAACAGAAGACCTCACTTTGTTAATGAAACTATATAATGTATTAATAGATTAATTATTTAATGAAGATAAATGGAGCTATTAGTTTTCACAGATTTTTTTTCTAAGAAAATGGACATATGTATCTATGAAGAAAGAGTCATTTATGCTTGGACAGAATATGTACAAAATATAGTATAATAATTTAGTTGCTGAAAGGAATACCCATGTTGACATTACTAAATTTGACAAAATATGTGTTCTATTTAGCCTTCGTTTTCTTTTTCAGCTACCAAAAATTCCCCTCTGCTCAGCTTTTAAAAAAGGACATTAAATAATGATAATGACTCTACACTGAAAAAATGCAATGCTTATTTCTTATGTTTCTTTCAAATTATAAAATTTCAATTTTTTAATGAGAAGATCTCAGGACAACAAGATCAGAGGAGAAAAAGAGCATACAACATTTTAATAGTCATACATATTTTAATATGAATTCAATATAACAAATATTTATAGAAAACATAGCATTGCTACAAAATATGTTGGACAATGTGGAACCTTAGAAAATTAACCAGGAAAATTCTTTGCTTTCAAGCATATAGAAAAGGGAGCATATATGTTTACTACAAAATGTAATCTGGTGTTGACCATAAAGTGTTTCAATTTTGCATAATACAGATGTAGCTAAAAAACCTCAGAGGAAATTGTTTTCACTCCACTAGGGAGAAAAATGCATCAACCATGGTATATTAATAGATGTGTGGCCCTTTAGTTGGTTTTCAAAGAGAATTCAGATAGGAGATATTCATGGGAGAGAAGCACTTTAGAGCATAGTTTTTAAAGTTGTGGAGACAGATAGGATCCATCTTTGGGGGTAAAAAGGAGGAAACGGAATACACTTTGGAGCAAGAAGCTCTTACACTGACTGACCATTGCATGTGTTCCTCCGACAGGATGAGAAGACTCAGTTACATACCCACTGCTCACTTAGAAATACAGCTGGCATCTGTACTGCAGTTTTCTAACTTGGCGAATCTTTCATATATGCAACTCTCATTCAGAAAGCTGATTATCACAGTGAGCAAATTCACTTAGGTTTCCTGTCATTAGAAGTATTCTTATTTTAGCTAAGATTCAGAATTTTTCTTTGGTTAGGTTTGAATAAAATGAAGATTGCAAACCTGGAGCCAATTTCATATTAGTCGAGCTTCATAATACATTTCATTGTTTTATTTCTTTCCAAGATTTTAAAAAATTTTCTTTTAGTAAACAGCTTTCCCACTTACATAAGCTATCCAGAACAAACACTGCATTTTGCCAGGAAAAGCTAATGAAACTCTCATTCAAAAATTGGAGAGGCTTTACTTTATAGAATTTGACACCAAATCTGAAAATGTACATCTGTGGTATGGTGACAAAATTGCCTTAAAAAGCATAAAGGCATTTGTTAATTGTTCATGAGTAATTTAAAATTTTAAATTTCTTTTATATAAAATTAATAATTATTTTCTTAATTTATAGTTTGAACTGCATAGCGTTCAGTATCCAATAAAAATATATTGGGTAAAATTTCACAGTGTTCAGAGAAACACAAGGAGTGAATGTGTATGAGGTTGTATTGGCAGTAAAACCTTCACTCTGAAAAGCAATTCTTTCATTATCTATCTGCCTCTGCAGGTATTGCTTGAAACATACAAGAGGAATCATATCTTTCTCTGATCTACTTTACATTCTGCAAAACCCATCAGAGCATCAACTATGCATTAGTATTAAATAAATATCATTAAAATAATATCTATATAATCATGACATGAAAGACTTAGAAAATGAGCCTGAGGAGACATATAAAGGAATATCTATGTTAGAGATAATGAATGGCAAAAATCAGTAATTTTCAAACCTTAATGTGAATGAGAACCATCTGGGGACATTGCTCTGTCTTAGGGCAGGGGTGTCAAACTCATTTTCACTGGGGGCCACATCGGCCTCACAGTTGCCTTCAAAGGGCAAATATAACATTAGGACTGTATAAATGTAAATACTCCTTAACTAGGGGCAAGGAGCTCGGTGCTGCCGTCGGGTAGAAGCAAGGTGCTGGGCTGGACAAAACAAGGTGGAGGGCTGGATGCAGCCTGCAGGCCTTGAGTTTGCCACCTGTGTCTTAGGGTCTTAAGATTCCACATTTTTACTAAGCTTTAGACAACAATATGACAATGTTGCTGGTTTGTGGGCCACATTCAGAGTAGCAAGTAATGAGAGGACAGTCAGATAGCCTTGGAGTAACCCAGTGAGGTATGAAGTCAGAGAAAAGATTTTTATACATATGCCCAAGCAAACGTGTAGCCCAGGAACTCACTGGCTCAGAAAGAGCATTTAATCCATGCTCAGTTATGACAGTATTTGTCAAGCAAATTTGTTTGCCAACCATACAAACTAAGCCCTGATTCTGGAAATAATAACCTGGCCATTGATCTTTCAGCTAAAAAGTTTCTCTTTGTAAGCAGTCTAGCTGAATATCTAGAAAAATAATTAGGTCCTATGAAGAGATAAAGAATTGAAACACTTGAGAAGGAAAACAGAATTAAGAAATGTGAACCCAAAGAAAAAAAAAGGTAACTAATCCATTTTCTAGAGAAAATAGAGTAGAAAGATAAGATGAGGAAGATAGCTGCTTTGGTCATATGATTAAAAGAATGGTTACTATTTGAGCTTCAACATATCTCTTTCTATTTTTTCCTGCTCAGCTATATTTCTTTCAAATTTTTCCTAACATCATTTATTAGTTTCAAATAATCTTTTTATTATCTTTGATTTGTAGTTACAATTCCCTCTTAACTTCACAATGCAAGTCAGTATCTATTAAAGCCCAAGGGTAGACGGGCAAGTTAAGTTCTTTGGGCTTCACTTTTCCCTGTAAATTCAGAAGTTCTCTTCTTAGTTCAACTATAAATTAATGATCAAGTCAGGATAACAGTAGTTAGTTAAACTTTCAATCCACTTCTCTCTCAACATTGTCGCTGTCTTTTTTTATCCCACAAGAAGCCATAAGTTTATTAATAATAGAAACAGTACAAATTTCATACCAAGCTGCAGGTCCTCCTTTAAAACACCAAAGGTCCTCCTTTAAAACACTAAAGGTCCTAGTATTTAGAGGTTACTTTGTTAATTCCAACAGCATTTACAGTATTGTTACTATTATTCTTCAGGGCTCAGACTGCCTTTGATCTCAGCACATTTGCTTGTTACATAACTAATTCTTTGTCCTTAACTTCCACATCTGTCTCATCAACTTCTTTTTCTTCACTCTCCTCTTGTTCAGTTGGAGTCTTGGTGCTTTTCTGAATGTTTGAGACAGCTTCATAGTGAACTTTGAATTTCTCAGCAGCTGCTAGCTGTGCGCTTGCTGAGATAAATCCTCAGTCTTGTCTTTCCCTAAAACTATGTAGGTATCTGGGCTGGGCTCCTGTAGACATCTGATTTTGTGATGACAAAGGATATTTTTAGATTTCTGGATTGGTTACTCTAGTAAACCCTGTCACATCTAAGACCCAGTTTGGAAAAAGCCTTTTCTGCCTTCGCTCTGGCTTTGTTTTTCTTTACTGACTGGTTCCTCATCAGTTTCAGTTGCTGCTCCCACTAGATTCGTTGTGTGGTGGCTGGTGTGAACTCTTGTTCCTGAAGCTGTGATACGATTTCGTAACTGTCAGATTCTGTTCCAGACCCTGCTTCAGTCTAGGGTCGTAGCAACTCCTCCTCTGTAGCAGGAACGGTTTCTGTGGCTTCACCAAGCATTTTGCCCGGAACAGGGCATGAAGATGTTGGCAGGAAGAGACTAAGCAAAAGTGTGCTGCACTGCGGTTTCAGAAATCTCACTGAGGCTCTTATTGTGTTGGGGTATAATGGAAAACCACAGAGTTTGGAATCAGAAGATCTCCTGGGTTCAAATTCTAGCTCGGGTAACCTTGGGAAATCGATTTAATCTTTCTGAACTTCAGTTATCTCATCCATCAAATAAGGATAATTTCAAAGGGATTGTTTAAAACAGCATGATAATGGTTGGCTAGCCATCTATAACCACCTCATAAAAGTTATAAAATAAGAATTACCATTAAGCAATTATGTTGCTATTATACAAGTAATTCATTGAGGGATCATAAATTAATGTTCTATAATGCTATCCTAATATGTTTTTATTATTCATATTTCCAATCAAACTTACAATCAATGAATTTTTATTCCAAATAAAATGTACCCATAATTATTTATTAAAGTGAAAGGGTGTATTCTACTAAGTAGTTAATAATCATAACAAACTCTTTTATGTCAAATATTAATTTTAAAGGTTTAATTTAATTTTTTAAATATAGTACCACCCCTTTGCTTCTTACTTGGAAGAGTTCTGTGGATACACTTATCTTCTTTAGGTAGTGCCCTTCCTAATGGCTTGGTGCCTCAAGCCAAATATTTGTCTCAACAAACCATAGGCTGAGAATGAAGTTAACCAGTTTTGTATAATTTAAAAATATATTAGACTCGCTTCTGAAATTTCTCCTCTAGAATTAGATGATAGAAATAAAGATGGTGTGACACATATACTATTTTAATTTTGAAAAAGCTGTAGGATTTAAAATATAATTTCAAATACATGATTTTCAACAAATACATTTTATTCTTACACTTTAACAAAAATACAAGTCAACAATCAAAAACTGAATTTTGACATCTTTGAAATATCTCACCAGTATCATATACACAACTAGTTTTTTCTTGGTGGTAAAAAAATAACTATAATAATAGGTTCCCAGGAGCCCATGCTTGCAAGGCTGGAGAGGCAGCAATGGAGCTACATAGATAACAAGCAAATTGGCACTCATTTCACTCTTGTTCATGGAATTACATAAAATAACAAAAAAATTATAAAGAATTCTCCATCTAAGAAATACCTATGGTAAGGTATTTCTAGCCTTGGTTTAGGTCCAATGCGGTGAGACTGAACTTCAAACACTTTTGATAGCTTTCTGCTCCTCCCTTGGCTCAACCACCAAAGACAATGCAATGTTTTAGAACATTTTAACTTTTTGATTAAAAATTGATTTTAAATAAAAATTTCTAACTTAAAAATAATAAAGGTAGTATTGACAAGAGATAATAACGAAGAAATAATTTTCAATTTCTGTTGGTGAGTTCCTTGAAAAAATAAAAGTAAAAGAATACAAATCAAAAATTACTGTATATCTGCTTTTATTTTTCATGCAAACCTATGGAGTAGTCAATTATCAGTAAGACTAAATGAAAAAATTGTGACTGGCCCTGTTATACAACTTCCCAAATATCACACAGCAAATAAGTAGAATTTTGGATTCTTCTAAAACTGTGTGTTAAGGGTTAGGTCACTTTTTCCTGATCCCCAAGTATATTATTACTTTTATGATGTTATAACATTGATAATGATTCTAGTCTTCCTAAAATGAGGTGGTTTGAATAGAAGCTCTCATTTGCTTTGTAACTCTATGATATCGCGTGTCTGACTGGGCTAGACACTGAGAGTATAGCTGGCCAAGAATACAGGGTCATGGCAGCATCTCTGAAGCTTGCTGTAAGTGACCTGAATAAAAAAACTCAAATATAATAACAGCTCTATTATAGTTCACTCAGCAGTGTCTCTTTTGCCTGAGAGAGTTAACACACCTCTTCGAATGCCATGTTTGATATCAGACAGTAAGTGAGTCATTTGGGAGATGGAGATCAATGAAATCCCTGCATTCAAATCAATTGTAGAATAATTAAAACGGAAAACCAGGAAGTTAAAAAATTGAAATGCTCTTCAGTGCACTTTTATATTACCAATCATTGTTATGCATTAATGTACAGGATGTATTTGTGATTGAGGATAGCAGCCTTGACAATTTAATGAAGAAAAGATAAAACACAGTAATCCTATAGATAGCAAAGCTGATCTATTTAGCAACTAATGCATTAGAAATCTTCCATCATTAAAGTATACATCAATAATGGTATGATATGAAAAGAAACAAGTCCAAATAGGTTCTTTGATACAATAAATGTATTAGAAATGTAAATCCTCATACTTATGTAAAAAAAAACTACTAATCTATGAGCTGACTGTATAGTGATATAACAGGAATAGTGCTATAGTTCTTAATCAGGGGAAAAAATCCGTTGAAATCATAAATGATTTGCCTAAGAAAGAAGACATAAGTTCCAATAGACTGAGCAAGTAATATGCACCATTTTTAAACTTATAAGGACATGTATTAAAATAATACCACTATTGAGATCATAGAGTCCTGAAGGAAATAAAATAGCCTAGCAAACAGAAAGCAATAAAAAATTGTTATGTACTTTATATATAATTTCTTTAATTACACTTTAAAGAAAAAAAGACTGGATTAAATTTCAATGGTTATAATGTAATTTTCTAACATCCTTCAAAAAAAATCAAGTTCAAGAAAGACAATGAAGTTTCCTTTTATCTCAAAATATCTATACTGTATCTTTAAATAAAAATAAACGTATTGTTAAACACTCTGCTTTACAAATATTCAGTATCATCTGTAAATCAAGCCATGATAGCAACCCATATATATTTAAATATATATAACTATGAAATTTGACTATAAATAAATATACAAAGTGGAAGATTTTTAATGACTTTAAGATAAATTTATTAGATTGTATTACTTAAATGACTAGTATCCTTTATCAAAATAAATTTTGGGTATATTTTGCACCAAGTCTAGAAACACAAATATGCGTGTTCAAAAAATTTTGGAACTTCTCTTCAGAACTATAATTCAGAGCCAGAGAGAGAAAAGGCCTATTTTTCTTTATTTTCTTTTTAGTAATTATAATCACCATCCTGACACTTTTTGTTCATAAATCTTGGACCCAATTGGTTGTAGAATTTTTGAGATATTGTGTTTAATTTCAATGAAAATACAGCACATAGAGCAGCAGAGTGTGGTTGAGCATCTTCCACTTCCTGCCTAGGTAATGTGGGGCAAGTCATCTTAACTCTCAGGAACTATTTTCTTACCTTTTAGTTGGAAATGAAATAGCTACTGAAATTTTAAAAAATGTGAGGATAGTATAATATTTAAGAGTGATATTATAAGATTAATAAAGATATGTAAATAATAGTTATTGATTTTATTTTTTATTTTAAAATAGAATTTTTAATTAAAAATTATCAGCAGAGAGATCACTGGAATTGTTCTTTCATTCCCCCTCAGATATGCAGGCACAGAGATCGATACAGGGAAGAGTTTGGCTTCCTGGACCTGGAGTCTGCATGGAGCTCTTCTGGAAGAGAAGCTTCACAAATCCCACTCAACCCCTCTCCACCTGGTCACACTTGACATTTTTAGAATATGAATTTTTTAATGTTTTATTGTTTATTCTATTACAGTTAACCCAATTATTTTTTTAATTTTAAAGAAAAAGTTTTTCCTCATTTTATGAATTGATAGTAGAAATATGCGTTGTCACTCCAAGCATTTTCTTCTTGCTAAGACTGCTCAGTGAGAATGACTCCCAGACTCTTTTTGCGCATGTGTTCACTCCTCTCCTTGGAGAAAGTGAGCTAACTGATGGTGAAGTTTGGAAAACCAACAAGACATGGCCGACCTAGCACTGTCTTTTCTCCTATTGCTGGCAGAGTGAGTTCTCCCTGCTCCTTTGGTCTTTGAGCTTTAAGAAGAGCTCTCATGCTAGTGAAACATGTCAACAGAAAAAGCCAAGAACCATATGATTTCACTCAAATGTGAGATGTAAATCTGAAAGGAATAAATGAATAAACAAAAACAGCAAACAAAAATACCTCATAGACACAGACAACAGCATGGTAGTTATCTGAGGGAAACAGAGTTGAGGGGTGTTGAAAAAGGTGAAGGGGTCAAATATATGGTGAAAGAAGGAGTAACAACTTTTGGTGATAAATTCACAAAGAATATACAGATGATATTTTATAGAATTGTACACTTGAAACCTACATAATATTATAAATTGTCACTCTAATAAGTTTAGTTAAAAATAAAATTAAAGAATTAAAACAAAGAAAATATTGGGTTGGCCAAAATGTCCATTTAGGGTTTTTTTCCATAAAATAAAAGACACATTTTTCATTTCCACCAATAACTTTATTGACTTAGATATTTTGAGCATGTCAGCTATCTCTCATATGGTATAATATTGATAGTTGATAATATTGATAATTAATGTCTTGATTTGATTGCTATCAACTTCAATTGGTCCACCTGATCATGGAGCATTGTCCAGAGAGAAATCTCCAGCACAAAACTTTGCAAACATCATTTTTTTAAATTAATTTTTAAGATTTTATTTATTTATCTTCAGAGGGGAAGGGAAGGAGAACAGGGGAGAAATATCAATGTATGGCTGCCTCTCTTGCATTCCCTTCTGGGAACTGTCCTGCAACCCAGGTATGTGCCCTGACTGGGAATCAAACCTTGATCCTTTGGTTCACAGGCCTGGGCTCAATCCACTGAGTTACACCAGCCAGGGCCTGCGAACATCTTTTGACACATTTAATTAGTCACAGAACCTCCTCCCTACACTGCACAAATTTTTTTTTTTTTTTTTGCTTTTCAGTTGCATTATTATCTTTCTTGAAATAATGAAGCATTATATGCCAAAAATGTGACCTTTTTCCTTCCATCTTCAATATTAAAATGGCTACAAAAAATCATCAATTTTGATAAGCTTTTTTAAATGCTCACTGATATGACAGCTGTCACAATACAATCTAACAAAAGTGTTTTAAATGAAGCTAAAGACAACTAAGTGCTACTAGGGCCATCATCTAGGAAAAAAAAAACAAGTTTTTTGGCCAACCCAATATACTTCATTTTCAGGTTTGTAGATTTTAGGTCATCATTTGGAAGGTTTTAATTTTATATTTTAAAGTGGTAGAAGAACATTTCTATACATATTTTCCATGACATAATTATTCATCTTTTAGAACTTTAAAATTATATTCAAATATAGTTTTAAAAGGGGATTTTTAGAAGAGCTAATGTGCGGATGGAGTACTGCCTGGACCCCGCACTGCTGTGGCTGCATGGGAGAATCTGTATGTTTCTGGAATTTACTTAGGAGGCTAATTTGACTCACATGCTTTTGCCTACAAATTAGATATTACCAGGTTTAAGGTGACATTGGCATCTATAGTTACAATTTAAAATACAAATAATCATCTTCTACAGACCCTGGTAGAACCTCTAAACATGAGTATTGAAAAAAATCTACCATCATCTCTGAGAGTAGTTCAAAATAGAAGTAATGAAATGTATAAAATAAATTGCTGGAAATTGGTACAGCATCTTTTAGTGACTCCAGATAAGTACAACACTTACATGTTGAATCTTGGCAAGAATCTTAAAAAATTCATTTAGAGTTAAAATAATATTTTAATTTTGCACAAAAATATAAATATTTTGGGGTATCATATTCAAAAAATAAGAAAATTCTTTAGCATGTTATGTGCATCCTTGTCATTGTTAATTGAGCTCCAGACAAATAGAAATAATCATAAATGCATAAAGTTTAAATCTATATAATTTAAATTTTCTAATAGCCCCATTTAAAAATTTACAAAGATATGATACATTTTAATAATGTATTTAAATGGATATATCCAAAATATTATCACATATTTAATATGTAATCAATATAAAACATTGATGAGGTAGTTTTATTCATTTTTTCATATAAAATATTCTAAAGTCTGGTATTTATTTTACAATAATCTCAATTTTGACTAGCCACATTTTAAATGTTCATTAGCCATATATGTCTAGTGCATACTGTATTTGATAACATGCAGCTATAGACCTTTAACAAAATATTATGTCAAAACATTACATACTCACAAATTCAGACCTATTTAAGTAAAACTTCATTAACCAAAATGAGTGAGGAATGGAAAATTCCAGTTGAATTTTTTGATTGACTTATATTTGGGATATATATACCCACCAAAGCTGGAGTTTTATAAAAAGTTGTGTATTTATTCTTACATGTTCAAACTTCAGTTGCCTTCAAAATACTCTCCTTTTGATGTACAGTATTTTTTGGACTATAAGACCAACTTTCCCCCAAATTTGGGAGGAATAATGGTTGTTAATGCTGCTGTTGAGTTCTGTTTACATTTACATTGGTGAAATATTATGTTATTTATGTTATTAAATATTTTATCACATTTTTTGCTTCAAAATTTTTTTTCCTATTTTCCTCCTCTAAAACCTAGGAGCGTCTTATGGTCTGAAAAATATGGTAGTTCAGCTATTGAGACTTTTTTTCGACTGCTAAAAACAATTTATAAACTCATCATTTTTTATGCCTTTTAGCGCTTCTTCCATTTTTTGTTTCACCTCTTCCACATTGGCAAAAAATTTTACTTTGAGGACTTTTTTTCATCCATGGGAACAAACAAAAATAAGTCACTGGGGTGAGATGCGGTAAATGGGGAAGATAGGGCACAGGGGTTTAGCTACTTTTGGTTAAAAACTGCTGAACACTGACTGTGGTGTAGGCAGCTGTGCTTGTAAATAACCCACAGTGTAATGGGCAAACCCAATGAAAGAATCTTCAAAAAAATTCACTGAAACTGAATGCAGCCTCTCGTGGTAGTGCCAGCGGCTACACTGATACAGATGGGTTCCTAGAGCACTCACTTAGTGGGGAAGCCTGTACTACAAGGGGCCCGCCCTCCGGAAGATAATTCTTTTTTCTTTTTTTTGAGTCTTCCCTCATATATATCCTCTTTCTTTGCTTGATTAGGTGTCATTTAGCAAAAATATATTTTTTATATTTTTAAAGCAAGTGAGATGATAAACAGTATTTTTATTTTTATTTTCTTAAAAGAAGGAACAGATGCATGTGGACTGATTCATCTATCATGCAGTCCTAGTGCATACAAATTTTTCCCTCAAATATCCTGCAACACAACTAGTTATTTAAAATATCTCAGAGGTTTAGCATAGTAAGGAATCAAATGCTATGTTTCTTTTATTGATATATTGTGGCTCTTTGCATTGACTGATTCCCTCAGCTTTGTACCACAAAATTTGAGGTGTTTTTTTTTTTACAAAGCAAATAAATGCAGAAACTAAAATTACAAATAGATCAAACTTAGGGACAAAACAGGTAGCGGACAAGGCAGCGGATTCTGTGCTTGTTATGATATTCAACAATTAGTCACATAGATGACATTTCACTCTCCTTTTTGTGTAAAATAGAGACTTTGATGACATAGAGCATTTGGTAAGGACAAACGCTTGATATCTCAGATGATATACAACTTTCCTGCAACTCTTTTCTTAAATTAGGCTTAAGGCTTAATTTCTCTGATACTTTCTTCCATCTTTTCATCAACCTCTTATTCCTCAGGACTTCTAAGAGAGCTAAAAAGGCAGCAGTGAACGCCTGTCTCAGCTTTCCCCTAACCCATTTTAAGACCAACCTGCTCTCACTATTCAGTCTTAAAGTCAGAGAAAGACTTTTAAATGATAGATTGTAGCTGAAAATAAACTTTAGAAGCAGAGAAAATAGTTTATATAGTATGCTAGGATTGCAGTTATTTTAAAAGCAAAGGTATGCATATAAAATTATTAAAAGAAGCCAAATATTATTAAAAATTGGTTTATTTGTGTTAAGAGGTAGGCTTGTTGTTGTTTCTTTGTTTATTGTGGTGTTTTGTTCTTATTATGCAATAAGCATTGTATTATTTTTAAATCATAAAAAACTTTATAATCTAAAATAAAACAGACAAAAATGTGTAGCATTAGACAAACAGAAAACTATTTTGAAATCTCTAAATGCACAAGGGCCTCAAAAAGATTGTGTCATTTTATCAATAGTTGACTGAATTTTCAAAAATGCATTAATATGGTAAATCAGAAATTGTAGAAGGATGAATACCTCTAATACAACTTGGCGTTCTAACATAGTATTACATTTGAAAGAGATCCCAGGAATTATTTTGCTCCTCATAACAGAACTTCTAATATTGATTGTCATTGTTTTGGGTCAAAATATTTAATTCCTATTTCAAATAACCTTCCAAGCAGCATTGGTCTTGCTTATTCTCATTCATTTACTCATAGGAAAATGTTGCCTTTCAACTATTATATATTCTCCTATTTTTCACAGTGATTATGATTAAATCACAAATGAACATGAGAATATAACTCTTGATCAAAGCTAATCACACAGTAAGTGTAGCTATCGATGAACATTCTCAATGCTTTTGTAGCATTCATTTATTTAGACAGACAGGCAAGCAAAGTGTTTACATTTCTGCATTTTTCTTCAATTTAATTTTGAAATGTTTTTGTCATCAGACAGAAACAAAAATATTGTGACACACATGTATGTTCCACCATCCAGATTTAACCACTATTAACATTTTGCCGTAGTTACTTTACTCTTTATTTTAAAGAAATAGAACATTTCATACATAGTGAAAGCTTCCCACTGTATTGTATTTCCTTCCGTTCCTTTTCATCCAAAGGTAGAAACTATGTTCAATTTATTGTGTATTATTCTTGTGCATGGTGTCATTTTCTAGCATTTTAAGTTCATAAATGATAAATAATATTGTTCTTCATTTTTACTTGTACAAATGGCATGTATCATTTTGTAACATTGCATGTTTAGTTTTTTTAATACTATCACAGTTAATCCACATCTAGATAATTTATTTTAATCACTTTTTAATAATTTATCTATCTATTTTCATATTGGTATTTAGATTTTCTACAAAATAATAGGAACATTGCAACACGAACATCGTGTGTGTGTATGTGTGTGTATTCCACTAAGGTTGATGCATTACAAAAAGAAATAAAGAAATTCTGCATCACACAACATGACCATTGTGATTTTTCTATATATCACCAAATGCAAATCCATAGCAATTGTGCCAATGTACACTCCCTCTAGCCATCTATATATGTTTATAGCCTCAAATGAACTTGTTGGAATTTTGATTGAACTTGCAATAAAGTGATATATTAATTTGGAGTTAATATATTTATATGATTTATCTATGCATCCTTTTATACATACCATTTATGAACATGGTACATGTTGGGAGAGATATTTCTCCTTGGGCCGCTTTTATTCCTGCTACTCAATTTGCTGGCTGTGACTGCTCCCTAGTGTACAGGGACAGGACATTCCTCAGTATTGTTCACTAGCTGAAACTCTGAGAGATGAGGTAATGCCTCCCCTCATCCCAAAAAACAAAAATAAACAAAACTAAGCTCACTTATTGCCTGCTATGGAAGCAGTGGACTCCCCAAACTCAGTGCTGCTCTCATATAATTCAGCCCACTGTTTGTACAGGAATCTCACTGGGTCCATCGCCTCACCCTGTGGTTTGGGAGGGCAAGGTTATGATGATCAAAGCAATACGCAATTCTCTGCTGCTTCCTTAGCTGTTGAGTAGTGAACTTTTTCTGTAGTTCAGAAGTCTTGTGCCTTCTGACAGAATCCATGAAATAGTAACAGGCTAATTTGCCATCTTTTGAGTAGGGTAAAAAAAAAAAAAAACTCAGTCATAAGCATACATATTTTATTAAGCCATTTTTTGGAAGCCACAATACAGATTTATAATTTTTTGTATAAAGGGTTTACATTTTCTCTTGAAAATGAGGAACAAAGGAAGGATGGGAGGGAGGGGGATGGAAGGAGGAAGGGGAGAAAATGTGACACTGAACTGATCAAGCAAAAAAAAAAAGCTTCAGTCAGATTTGGGGTTATGGCATGCTGAATGCCACCACCGTGCTCAACTACCCAACCTGTTTTACACACATGCCTTGTGCAAATTCAAACCTGTCTCCTTAGCCCATTTTACTGTAGCTATTTGGCTGCATTTATTTTTTCTTACTGTTCCTCAAGACTATATGGTCTGTATGAACTTGCCATAATGTATATACATGGCATTTGTTATGTAATATGCATATGTCATCTTTCACATACATTTAAGATTATCACTGCTCACTTCAAATTGTGAAGTCATCCAAAAGACACCAATCATATATATTCTCCTTCCTTTCTATCTCTCCAGTTAGCACAATATAGAATTCCATGTGTTTTACTCATAAAATAAACACAACTGACTGCCAGACTCACTGATTATCTAAGCTGGAAGCAATTTTAAGATGTTTACAACAATTACTCTCACTATCTAAGATTATAAGAATAATAATCACTTTCATTTGTATAATGTATTATATATTCTAAAACCATTTTCATAAACATTATTTAATCTGATCTCATAACAAGAGTGGGTCTACATAATCAACATAAATAGTATACATTTGGCAAGATAAATTGATTATATATACTTTTACACATAAAATAAGCTAACACTATGCAAGAATAAAAAGTCAAAGGATACATATGCTTGTAACTTTTTCCTGTGGTGAGCATTCATCCAAATCATTTATGCTGACTTTGATCAAGATACATCATTTTAAAAGTGCTTTGATCTGTTTTATAAAGCAAACTGCCCCTGGGGTATTAAAAGACTGAGCAGAAGAAGGTAAATTATCTTTTCTTTTCAGATTTTGAATTAGATAGTTTCGCATAGTCAAAATGTCTCAGGGCTGGGAACATTACTGTTCTCAATTTAATTCATACACGTGGTTATAAAGGTTTTTTTTTTTCCTTCTTCCTAACTCATTTGTAATATTGCTTACTGCACTCCACATCTAAAACGTTTCCATGCTCAATCATGTTAAAGTGTAAAACTGTTTCTCAATTTCACCATCACTAGGTGGACTGTGTCTTTGAGAATAATTAATATCTAGAGACCCAATTTAGTTCTTTTTGTTCTAACGTTCAACAAAGATCCTCATTTACCAACGTATGTTTCCCATGTGTCACATCTGGAAAGTAGGCCATAGGAAGAACAATATTGACTTGTAAGGTGGCATATTCAAAGATGCTATTGCAGTAAAAATGCATGTTTCCAAAGCAATGACATCTAAAGGTCATTGTAAGGACAACTGCAACTGCTGAATAATGATGACAGAAGTTCAGGTAATGTCTCAAAGTGGCAGAAAAACTGCTTTCAACTGAATAATATAATATTATAAACCTGGGAATATATTTATGTATGCAGAGTAACCTTATGATAGCCCAACCAGCTTGAAGATAATACTGTAATTGATATGACTACAATGTCTATTAAGATTTTAATTTGAGACAATGTTTTCAGTAACATAGGTGAAGACATTGAACTACACAGATCAATTAATGAAGATCTGACTATATAGGAAGGTGTTGCAACCAAAGATAATATTGACATAAACAATTTTAAATTACAGGTGAGAGAAATATTAAAAGACATAAAGGAACAAAAAAGAGTTAAGGAAGGAAGAAAAGATGGAAGTGAAGGAGGGAGGAGTTTAAAAGACTAATTCATATATATTTTTTCAAAATGGCAATTAAAGCAATATATAATACGTGTCATCTAAACTATATATGCTTTGGCATAACCTAAATTTTCATAATATCACCAGTTAACTTCTACTTTTAATAAGTCTTTTCAGGACCTATTTTGTTCATCATAAGTGTTCCCAGCCTTCATTTACTTCAAGAGCTTTCCTTGCTGATGAAGAACAATCATTACTCACAAAAGTAATGCTGCATATACTATCACCAGGCAGGCAAGAGTAGTGAATTTTATGCCAGTAAAAAAATTAATTACATTGTTTGATTTTAGTATTATAGACTGTTGTCATTTAATTCATTTATATGATAAACTTTTGAGTTCTTATTATACTACTGAGTGTCATTCACTTCAGGGATAGAGAAAGAAGGAACAAATTCTGAATTTAAGGAGATCATAATGAAGGTGAAAAAACAAATATAGAAATAGGAATAATTCAACTTGAGAAAAATGCAGGTTTTTCTGGAGAACCCTGAGAGTTTTATTCCATCATGTATTTCAAATGTCAATATGACATTTCTTAATGGGGAGCTGCCATCTTAAAGATTATGGTAAGTATTATAAGGACACAGAACTTTTCATTCTAAATAGTTCTATTTTCCAATAAGAGAGAAAAGTTCCCCTGAAGTCCAATCACACTTTTATAAGATGCTTGTACTAGGTATATTAGTCTGAATTTTCCTTAGAAATAGGACCAATAGGAAGTGTGTGTGTGTGTGTGTGTGTGTATGTGTGTGTGTGAGAGAGAGAGAGAGACAGAGAGAGAGAATAGATGATAGATTGATAGATAGATAGATAGATAGATTTATTTTAAGGAAATGGCTCACTTGATTGTAGAACATGGCAAGTCCAAAATCTAAAATCTGCAGGGTAAGGTTGCAGAGTGTAAATGCAGGAAAAAAATGAGATTACAGTTCTAACCCAAGGGCAGACTGGAGGCAGAATTTCTCTTGTCAGAGGACTTCTGTGTTTCCTCTTAAGACCTTCAAATAATTGACTGAGAATTACCTACATAATGAAGGGTAACAAGCTTTACTTAAACTCTGTTGATTCAAATGTTAATCACACCTAAAAATTATTGCTAAAGCAATACATATGTTGATATTTTACCAAAAATAGAGAATCAGGACCCAGCCAAGTTGACACACAAAATTAACCATTACAGTAGCTTAGGTTAGTCACTGTGTTTGTTGTGTTAGGGCTAATATTTTTGTGTGGAGGGATTTCAGGTAGAATAGCACATCTGTTGTCTCTCCCTAATATTTGCACTCACAGAAAACAAGCAAGACTCTGATTACCAATGGCAAATGTGTGTCCATCCTTGTCACTGATGGAATTAATCTATTAACAATCTGAAAATACTGAAGACTATTTCTAATTCTCTCTCTCTCTCTCTCTCTCTCTCTCTCATCTCAGACATGAGATAATTCTTGGCTAATACTATATAGGTGTTCTCTTCTAGGATTTAGACTGTGGAACGATTCATAGGGATAGCAAGTTCTTTTTACTACAGATATAAAGACATGCTTTCCAATCAGCATTATCAGCACACAGCTGAGATTTTCCCTTTTAGCTGCCTCCTAGAAATTGCTAATTAGATGGTTCTAAATTCATAATAGGGGGAAAAAGTGTACTTATTAGTGTTCTAAAACCATAGCAGTCTGTGCTCTGTCCGGGGCATTGAGAAATAAACAAAGACTGGTACTCAGTGACCAAAATCACCAGTAGACATCAAAGTTTATGGGAAGTCTCACAGGTTTCTTTAGGTTTTCCTCTCAATTAATGCAAATAACTAAGATGAAAACTTAAATGGGATTGTCCTCAGTGAAGTATTGCAGTTTTGGGGTACTTTGTCTACTAGTGAGTGGCTGTCATTACAGACCCAGGACCATTTGCTATGTGATAAGAATTGCCCTGAGTGTGGCTAGGTCCTTGAAAGGGTAGAAAAGGTGGATGCCTCCAACTGACCTTCACTTGATTCTTGTAAATATAAAGATAAGTACCCCAGAGGCCAATATTAGAGTGCGGAGAATGAAAACTTTGAAGTTCTAGTAAAATCTCTCATATAAAAGTCTTCTAGACATTTGTGAATGGAATAATTTTTCCTACTTTTATTGTAAATATTTCTTAGACCTCTAGGCCTGAGCTTTAACTTGCAAGGCAGTGTGGTGCTCCGTCACAGGCTTAGTTAATCAGTACCGGATATGCTGTCTAAATTCTGTTCATCCAATGCTGTCTGGAGCTGCATTCAGGGTCAGTAGAAAGAATTGTGGAGAAGCTAACCTTTTAGAATGATGTGTTTCATCCACAGGCTAAGGAGTCATCTCATTGACTCCATTTTTATAAAGTGTAAAAGAATTGACAATGACTTTACATCGCAGAAACCTAGTCTATGGCTTCATCCAGACATTAGATAATGAATTTACTTGTAAACATATTAAAGGAAGTGGGGATATTATTACATAAAGCTGTGATCTTCATTTTTTGATCATGTGTTCACATATGTAAACATAATTTTAAAAACTATGTACCATCTCATAAAAGTATTGATTAATAATTAAAATTTTATTCATGGGTTAAAATAATTGTGAAGACAATCATGGCAAGTATAATGTTGGTATTGTTATTTTAAAATAAAATAACTGTTTAAATAGAACTAATGAACTCTAAGTGCCATAGTATCATAGTGAATTAGTACCTGTTGACTTTAAAAAGTAAAATAAATTAGCTTAATTTAACAATAAAATATTTTACATCATTGTTGTCTTGATTTTGTATTTTTATTCTACTTTCCTCAAATAATTTTATTCAATGTAACATTTTTTTGTGCTTGGAAGACTTTTCTTGATCACACATTATATATCCCAACAACAAAGATATGTACATATAACTGAAAATTTTATTTTATTTTTCAAGATTTTATTTATTTATCTTTAGAGGGGAAGGGAAGGAGAGAAGGAGAGAGGAAGAGAAATATCAATGTATTGTTGCCTCTCATGAGTCCCCTGCTGGAACTGGCTTGCAACCCAGGCATGTGCCCTGACAGGGAATTGAACCGTGATTCTTTGGTTTGCAGGCCAGCACTCAATCCACTGAGCTATGCCAGCCAGGGTTAACCAACAATTTAAAAAAATTAAATTTCTATTTACCATAAGGGTCTAAATTAAATAGTTTTTAAATTAAATTATAACTATAATTATTCTGAAATTTAATTGCTAAAACCAATAGAAATATATCATAGAATTTGGCAGTTACTCTTTATACCTTATTAAGAATTATTAAATATTTTGTGAGATAATGGGGACTCATATTTTTCAATAGTGCTTGTATACATAGATGATTATTATTTGTAGCTAGAAAAAAACAGATTTTAGCATAAATTGTATTTCTATAATTCCTGTTTATTAATGTACACACTAAGAAAACATGGTCCTGTTAATACATAAATGGGAAAGAAAGAAGTTATGTTTTGTATTTTTGTGTGCGGTAACACTGAATTCTTTTCTTCTGAAGTATGTGCCGAAATTCTCATTGTTATCTATCATTATTTGTTATTATTGATATATCATTTCACAAATTTATTAGTTCCTCCTTTAACATTATTAAAGTAAAAGAATTAGAAATGCCCTCACTTGCAAAAATGACTTGGTAACTTATCTTAGAAGATATTTTGTAAATCACTGAAACATATAACAAAGAGGTATTTAATAATTTATCAAATAACAAATATTATGATTAGCTGATTGTTCTTCCTTCTTCTTTCT
This sequence comes from Anoura caudifer, assembly GCA_004027475.1. Lineage (NCBI taxonomy): Eukaryota > Metazoa > Chordata > Mammalia > Chiroptera > Phyllostomidae > Anoura > Anoura caudifer. The sequence goes on along the minus strand of PVKU01001521.1, from coordinate 131,281 downwards.
TTCCTTCTTTCTTTTTCCTTCATTCTTTCTTTCAAAACCTTGCTAATTAATTAGACCTTGAAGTTGTTTAAATTTCATTTCAGTATATTTTTCCAGTAAAATATATGAGATAACTTTATTATTTCACAAATATCTTTTTATCAAACTATTATTGAGCTGTTTGCACAGAATAAAGTGCTCTTCTTTGCCATACCCCCAATTGGGGGTTTCTGTCAGTGTTGAATCAGCATCAACAACCATCAGTTGACACTTCAGGTCCCCAGAGATTTGGTTCATTTCATTTAGGGAACATTAGCCCAACCTAATAGGATTAACAAAGATAACCATTGTTATTATCAAACTAACCAGCCAATTAGAATTACTTTTGGTTATAAAAGAGTCTGACAAAATATTCTAATATAAGTAAATTGGTTAATATGATTTAGAGGAATATAAAAACTATGCATATACTGTGGAATATACTTGGGACATAAATCGCTAACATTAGTTAAATCAAGATTAAAATAAAAAGTCTAATATAATTAATTTAGACTTTTTCATAATCAGTTAAAAACCAGGAATAAGTTAATATTCTATTTCTTATAAATTTGTAGTATTACAATTAATGTATAAATATTATGTATGTTTTTTCTTATGGACAAAAATGAAAGGGGTTCTATGAAAAGTAACCTCACAGGGTGATCTCATTTTCAATTCCTAAACGGGAAGGTCACGGTACATACTTTTACCAGAAGCATATAACTTCTTTATTAAATGGATTATCTTTGCCTTTAGCAAGCCCTGTGCATTGTTTCTGTGCATCTAGTTGCACATACCTTTGATGTCTCTTTTCAGACCCTCCTTCCAATACATGACAATGCTTTCAAACTTCTCATTCTAAAGCATGACTACCCTCAAAGAGCACATGGTTTTAACCTGTAACCCCACCCCTGCTTTTCTTTCCTCCATCTTCATGTAGTCTTTGTTACATTCATTACCTACTTAATCTCCAATGAATAAAAGAAAGTGAAAACTGTTATTCTTGAAAATATTTTTTTTTAGTCTTTGGAAATCTTGCTTCCAGGTATATCCTCTGTTTAATTCAAATACATTTTATAAAAATTCTCTACAGGTGTGTGTAAGCAAGCAAAGAGTTCATCCACCCTGCAATCCCGATAGCCAATTATGCTGACACCATAGTGCAGTGAAAGAAAGTGCCATTTATTGTATACCAGTACACAATGGTGAATGAGCAGCTTGTGTTGGAAAAACCCAAATTCCTCGATAGATTATAGACAAAGGGGTTTATAGAGCAAAAATCATAAGCTATCATGACTAAGGGGTTCTAGGTGTTAACTGATGGTCATTGGTGCCAATTCAAAACCAACAAGAATCAGCAGTGCAAATACCTTCATTATGACACAACATAGCTGTAAGAATAGCTCAGTAGTGTTATACTTCAATTATGAGACAGCACAGCTGTGATATGGCCCTGGGGTGAGGCCCTTCTCTGGCTAGACAACTCTGCTCTGCTCTGTGTGCTCTGCTTCACCTCAGTCTGCTCCACTCTGCCCTGCCCTTCTCCACTCTGGTCTAATGAGATATGTTTCCTGTTTCATCTTGTGTGTCATCCAGCCAAGGAAACAAGGTCTTTCTTCCATCTTTGGTGGAAAGGAAAGTGCACATCCGTAAGCCAGAGAGGAGCTGTCTTATACAAGCAGAAGTCCCCACCCAGCCCCTGATTGGTTAGTCCTCTTGCAAATTTGGACTCCAAACCCACACATTTTGATTGGTTCAAGAAGAACTATCCTGACTGGTCAGAATAGGACTCTTCTGACTGTGAGGTGAAGATGCTAATGAGGTTACAGCTGCACAGTTTCAATTGGATGGGTAAAGCTTCCATCCTATTGGCTGAAATACAATTCCAGGAACTCCTTTATAAAGATTGGCTCAGATGTCAGGAACACAGTGCAGATAGGCAGTTCAGTGCAGGAGGCATGGAGTTTAGTGCAGGCTTCTACCTAAAGTGTGTTTTTTGTGACAACTCTTTGTTTATAAGTGGCTACTACACTGTGTTTTTAAATTTGAACCCAATTAGCCACTCAGAACCCTTAATCGGTATCTCCTTTCTCAAGGTTCACAGGGCCCTAAGGTGGAACTAATGGGTTAAGAGTGAGGTAAGGGCAATAAATCATGACTTCATATCTTGAGATCAGTCTGGTATCTCTCATTTTGGTTTCACGGGGATGTGGCCAGGGGTTCATTCTGCTTTAAAGCTCAGGAGCTTCAACACAACTTTAAATTTAAGGAAACTCATACCTTGGGACCATTAGTCAGGGCCTGGACATCATTTTTTACTGGTCAGGTTGTTGATAGATATAATGGGAAGGACTGCAGTTTATGGAGCATGTTATGTAGAAAATTATTTGAGTGCTGGAGCTATATGTTAAGTCAAAATTATATATTAAAGTAACCCACTCAGTTTTATTTGGATGTTTTATGGTGACATTCTGAAGTGAAGAGTTTGATAATAGTCACTGTGATTATTAGGCAAATGTTGGTGCGCAACTGCATTTACCTCTAGTGTTCAACTTTAATGAATAAGTAAGAACCATGTTAAAAGAAATAAGGAACAACTCCAAATTAATTTAATTGAAAAATCATAACACAATGGGCATTTACCAGGAAAATTACAGTAAACAAGCAAAAGGTTGATATACAAATTTAAGTCATTGCCTTCTGCATTAATAAGAGTTTCTAGAGATAAAGTCATACTCCTCTTATTGGTACAGAAAGGGAGAAACCTTTACAAATGGAGGTTTCCCTTACCAATGTAAATATCTTTTACAAGAAATAACTTCTACCTAGTTTTCAGAGCTTCTCCTCTCTGATTTTTTAAAAAATTAACCAGCCTAAAATAAACATGCCAAAGAGACATATTTTGGGGTGATAAATTATGTTCTCCAGAGCTCCTAGGCTACAAAGCTGCCTAGCTATTACTGTACTGAATGCTGTACACAATTGTAACACAATGGTAAGCATTTGTATAATGTGTTGCATTATTGTAACCAAGTGAAAGTTTGTGCTGCTGGCCACAATACAGGCACTAAGTCTAGTTGTTACTGTTGGTATTTAGCTAATTGTTAATAAGGAAAGGGAAGAAGAGAGAATTAGACATTGAATTTAATAAACTGGGGAACATAAACCTACTTGCTTTACCAGAAAGCTGCAGCTTCACAGTCCAGGGGATTACAGCACTGCTCTGCCAGGGGTAAATATTCCTCCCTTCCCATTCTAGTACGCACTTGTTGGGGGGCACACAGGGAGGTGCTAGATCATAGAGGCCTGTCAGTCAAACTAAGGGGCAGACCTATCAAGAGCTTATGAAAAGTTGAGAAGTTCATTGCCCAATCTGTAAAAACTTTTGGTCTTTTCCCAGACCCACCTAGTATAATCCCAGGGGAACAAACAAGCACTCTCTCTCTCTCTCTCTCTTCCAGGAGCCTGAATAACACAGCGCAGCAATGAAACTGCAGTTGGAAACACACACTCAGCTGGCTGGATGCTGGACTGGACTGTGCTTTAATATGGAGCAGAACTTTTGGACAGTGGCCTTTATTCTGGCCCTACTGAAGACAAGATTGGACCTTTTCCTTGATGAGACAGAGATGGGACATTAGGAAGTCAGGAGTGGAACCCCATGCAACCCCCTCCTCTGGTATGGGTCTCAGGAAATTCTTCACAACACCTCAGAAACCTCACTTCTACCAATAACATAGTAACAAGATGTTGGGCTAAGAAAAAGTGAATTTATTTGGAAAGCCAGCAAGCCATAAAGATGGCAGACTTATGTCCTAAAGAACCATCTTGAGAAAGGATAGAATTCAAGCTTCTTTTCTGTCAGGGGAAGGGGGAAATGGGAAAGATTTGGGGTCAGGAGGTGTTTGATGGCAACAGACATCTGAATGCCAGCAAGACTCTGAGGAGGATGGTGAAACTGGTTTGCTTTTGGTCAAAAAATTCTAGTTGCTATGGTTCTGGTAATGATGTTCCTATAATTCTTTTGATTTAAAAAAATCATTAATTTTGTACATACTTATCACCTTAGACAGGTAGTTTAGAGTAGGAAAGTTGCTTCAGTAATTCTTAGACTACCAGTTGGATTCCTAAAGGAATGATTAACATATTTATATGCATGACTGAGCAGAAGTTGCTCACTGAGATGTTATGGAAACTGGGAAGTCTTAAACAGGACGGAGTCAGAAGATGAATTCTTTCATTCTATTACATTAGGGTGTCATGCTGGATGAGTTCACTAGGCAATAAGAATTTTAATGATAGTTTTATGGGGCCACTTTCATGTAATGTGTTCCATCTTTGACACAGTCTTCATAGATATTTAGCTTATGACTATGAAGACTGTTGATATAGAGCGTACTAAATCTTCTTTGATTGAGAAAGAAAGTAGCTTAATGACACTATTGCATATTCAAAGATGATTAAAGCAATTACATAGGCCTGTGTTTAGAAATCCTGATCTCTATCAAACGAGGTTGCTCAGGAATTCTAATGGAAACTGGATTGGTTTTAAAAAGATATTTCAGCACAACTTTCAGAACAGTAACCATGAAGATGATCAAAATATCAGAGTAAGGAAGATCAGGGTACAAGATCAAGATTTTCTTTAAAAAATGTTATAATCTTATAGGACAAGGCTAGAGTGAGGTAAAGAATATCAAAAACATACTTGAGTCTAACTCCTGGTAAAGATGTGATAGGAAAAGTTGGGTGTCCCCAGGCTGGTGTGCCTCAATGAATTGAGCATTGGCCTGGAAACTAAAGGGTCATCAGTTTGATTCCCAGTTAGGGCACATGCCTGGGTTGCAGGCCAGGTCCCCACTGGGAGGCCCATGAGAGGCAACCATACATTGATGTTTCTTTCTCTCTCTTTCTCCCTCCCTTCCCTTCTGTCTCAAAATAAATAAATAAAATCTGTTTTAAAAAGTCTCTATTTTTCATATTACATGGCTATATACCTTCTGGACAGACTTCATATATGTTTTCCATAGAACTAATATTTATATTATCTCCTTAGACCTCCTTAGATTATATGTAAATACATATTTATATATTTATATTATTTTATATTTACACAATAACAAATAAAAGGTGGGTCTATATCAGCTAATATAATGTAGGAAAAAATGAGTGGAGACCAATGTTATAAAACAAAAAAGAAAGGCAAGATCTCAAAAAGAAGACTGAAATGACTGAGTAAAGCATAGGGAATCAGATAAACAGAGCCAGTGGGGAAATAGAAATTGGGAAATTTTGAATATGTTGGATAGGAAGGAAGTAACACCAAGTAGGTCCTAGTAACTCTGGTGCCAAATTACAAATTTCTCCACTTTACAGGAAAGCAGGAGTATCTCAGAGGGTACACTCAGAAAGAAGACATGGTTTACAAAGGTAAGCTTTTCCCCAAGGAAACATTAAATAAGGTGGATGTAATGTCATAAGTAGTCTCTTGATGAGATGTTTCTTCCACACTGAGTTCCAGTTTATAAATCATGATCTGTGGACAATTATGATAAACAGACCAGTGAGACATAACCTAGGAAGCTGTTGTGGCTTGACCCTTTACACAGGCTCTTCTGTGGCTTTGGGTAGGACAAACATCAATTGTCTGGTTTATATGAAATATTGAGTTCTGGAAGCAACATTTTTGCTTAGAGGAACACTCTAGCAACTGGAGAGTTATTTCAATAATTTGTGAAGGGGATTTGTACTGTACATCTGCATATTTAAATACAAATCAATACTGTTGATACTCTTAATTTAAAAAAATATTAAAAATTTGGGTTAGATTGATCTAAATTTTGAAAGTGCTAAGGAAACCATATCTAATGTATTCAAAGACAGGCCAGTTGGTTGTTGCTGAAAAAACACCAAATCTACCCAGGCTTAAAAAGGATAGAGAGAAAGAAAGACAGAGGAAGGAAGGAAGGAAGGGAGGAAGGGAGGAAGGGAGGAAGGAAGGAAGGAAGGAAGGGAAGAAAGAAAAGGAGGGAAGGAGGAAGGAAAGAAAGAGGAAAAGTACTGTAGCATTGTTTTGGCTGAAACAGAGCAAAATAAGCAATTGGGAATATGCTTTCCAATTCTTTTTCTTTTGAATCCAAAGAGATAAAAAAAATCACACAACATTTGCAATAATTGAATGAGTATAGTTTTTGTAATGGATATATTGTTAATTATTTTAAACTAATGACTTAGGATGATTTTGATGGCAAAGGAAGGAAAACTCTATGTAAAGAGGTTTAATATATAAAACCACATATGATCTGATATAAAAATAAATAAAAATTAGATATATATTTTTTTAAATAGATGTCTCAACAATATCATTAAGGCCCAGGTCCCTTCATATCTGCTCAGACTTTTGCAGTAAATGGTCTATCCTCTTAAGTGTATTTCTGTTTTGATCCAACGGTAGCTTCTTTATCTGCAGGTGCCCCATGCACATAGAAGACAATACCCAGATCCTGCAAAAAGTGTCTTTCTTTCATGTTTTTTTTAATGTTTTCACAGTTTCTAATTAGAACTGTTCTCATTATTTATTGTCCAGAATTAAACTTCATGAACACTTCTAAGCCAATCAAGAAAAAACCTGTATCCTTTAGAGTGATATTTAAATATTTATCAGCTAGTATAGCATGGTTCTCTATTATTTAGGCCAGAACATTACTAATTAGAATGGAACCAGTTATCAACTCATATGTATAAGTATTCAGATGTCTACTACCTGAAAAGCATTGGAATTACTATTATTAACTTAGAATAGTGGTTCTTAAACTGCATCCTCTGAATCAGCAGCATCAGCACCATTTGAGAACTATTTAAAAATGTAATTTCTCAGGTCCTGCCTCAGGTCAACTGAATACCTGAATTGAGTATGATTTAGAAGCAGGTATTATGGCACTAGAATTAATGTTCCACAAGGAAAGCAGATAGTGAGGGGGCAGATGAAAACCATCAGTGTTTCTGTCATAACCACCTTCCCTTTTTTGTCTTTAATTTTCTCTCTCTCTCTCTCATCCCTAACTTCTGCTTATCATAATATAATCTACATTGTTTCATGCATTGACAAATCCAGAGAAGTTATACAGCGTGTTCAGATAATACACAAGTTAAAATAGAAAACTGGTACTACATTGTGATTAATTATATTCTATTTACTTTAAAAAACCTGTAGTAAAAATAATCAGAAAGCAACATAGTTCTTTTTCTTGTGTTGATTCTGGTAAACTGTAATATGCTAGATATATTTCAAACAGAAGTGAGTTCATAAATTGTTTAACTCTACCAATAAGTATTGTGCATTTACTATATGTCAGACTATATGGTATACATTGATTATCTTGTAATTTTTTCTTGAACTAGTTTAAAATAAACTGAATGTATATGAGTAGGAATGCAGTCTTACAGTGAGAGAGTCCATTAGGTTCAAATTTATTCAATTATTAGGACCCAAGTCTGCTTCTTTGAAGAGAGTCATTGCCTTACCATTTATTGTGGAACAAAACAACACTGACAGTCTTGGTATACAATGATTTAATGTTGAGCACATAGATAAAAATGATATTTTACTAATCTATAATCCTTTTAGTGATTTCTGTCAGCTTTTAACACTCCCAGAAGGGAGTCTCCTTTCTCTACAGAGATAGAGGATCCCAGTTATTATCTTTGAGAAAGATCTAAGTTAAAGAAAAGAGAGAAACTATAAAGCTTTCAGGACATCAAACAGAATAATCAGATATTTTATAAAATATACACATCTTAATATGACAATGTGTTTTCAACTGAAGAAAAAATTTGCAAAACTCCTTAAACAACAATTTTTCACAAATGCAAATATAAGTGTTAACTCTGGGTTTACTTTAATTCTACTGAAATATTTAAACTAGTCTTATCATATTGCTTCTTATTTTCCAACCCTTTTGAAAGAAAAAAATAGTCTTTATACAAAAACTGAAACATTTGCAAGCTGATGAATCATTATCAATTCATGAGGTATGAATATGCAGTGAAATTTTCAACTAAAGGATATTAATAACTGGCAATTTGCAACTGTTTATTATATTACTTATATCCAGCAGTTAACAATGCTTTCAACATTCTGGATTCATCAGGTATTATAAAACTCAAGACTAAAACCAAAATTTCTGTATTTGGGGTTAAAAATATCATATTTATTATGCATTTCTCCCTCAGGTAGTCTTATTCCCATGCTGAATTTTAAGAACTATACAATTTAATTTTCTGTTGAAATTATCTAACATTTTTCTTTTAAATGATCTAACAAAAATGTACATGTCTTTCTAAAGTTTTATCTAGTACATTCGAAAAATATACAATTACTCTGTTTGCAAAAATATTAAAAATCAGAATTGTGGAGTTATTCACAGTGAGCTGTACTCTTTTCAACCAAACTTCTGAGACTGTATTTGATTAAAAATTTTGCTCCTAATCATAGAGAGTAAATACATTGACCTTACCAGATACAGCAGCTCCACTAAATCTGAGATGATGCATTACTATACTGCTGGAAAAAAATTAAAAACCTAACAATCTGGAACTAAAGTTGTAAACTGACATTGATTGTCAGACACATTCTGATTTTAGAATGTTAATATGTATAAATAAGTGAGACTTAGACTGATAAAACCCACTATATCATATATGTTTACCTTCTTTTTTGGCATTATTTCCAAAAATATGAGAGGCTTATACAAATTGAGTCCACTACTTCTAGAAAGCATATTAAATCTTTGGAAAACTTCTTATTAAAATAAGTATCAAACTCTACAATTTGGATTTTTAATTTAGCTTATCAACAATTTGTAATATGAGACTGAGTCATTGGTCAAAACGAGGAAGACCTAGATTAACATTTATCAATGACTCTCCATTGCCTATAGGAGCAAGTGCAAACCCTAAGCATGACCCGCAGGCACTCTGGAGCCAAGCTTCTACCTTCCTTATAACATCTCATCTCAACTTCTCTTTTGCACCATATATCAGCCCCAGGCACAATGCAATAATGTCCAGTGTCCTCAAACTATTTCACACTTTTGTGGTTTGACAGATGCTCTTCCCATTGTAGACTCCATGGAATATTCCTCAATATCCTTAAAGCCCTTTGCCAAGTGGTTCTTCCTCTCTGAAGACTTTTCTAACCTACTTATAAAAAAACTTGCTTTTAGTTACCACATGTGTTAATAATATACATGGTTTGAGTGAGATTATAGAAGTTTTCTCTCTTTGCTTCATTGTCTACTTCATGAGAAAACTTCTACAATAAATGTGTATCATTTTATAATTGTCAAAAGACACTTAAGAGTTAATTTAAAACCTTATAATACAAATTTAGCTACTTTAATGTTAACATATTTCTCAACTTGCTTTCTGACCATCCACTCCTTTCTCTTTGATTACTTCCCTTTATCATTTGTATAAATTTTATAAATGCATTTCTTACAGGGAAAGGATTATTTAATGTGTATCCCTAGATCTCACAGCGTTAAAACATTTTACTGAAACATGCAGATAAGCAAAAAATGATAAATTATAGATAAAATGGATTGTTTCAACTTCCATTGCTATTATTGCATTCAATTTCCTTGCAAACTTTTGTCATTTAACAAAGGTGAAACTCAATGGTTAGACACTTCATTTAACAGAATGGACAGGGAAAGTACATCCACATATTCATATTTTATTTTTCATTTATTAATTCATTCATCTAATATTTGTTTAGTGCAACTTCTGTTGTAGGTCCTCAGCTTAGAGCTAAGTCTCCCTTCCTGTTCTTTTAAAATGAGAAATGTCCCAAAGGCATTCTTCTTCTGCCTCCTATACCTCAGGAGCTTGGTCTCCATTAGTTCCCACATTCTTTTTTTTTTTACTTAATGTATTTTTCAGATGGGAAGTCTCCAAACTCTATTGCTGATGTAGCATTCTATCATCTATTGCATGTCCATGCATAATTACAGGGTGAGGAAAAAGTAGGTTTACAGTTGTGAATGTATGAAACATGGAGTTTATTCTTATATTATTCATTAATTACTGTACTTTCCATATGAACAACTGCAAACTTACTTTTTCCCCACCCTGTCAAAAAAAAAAAAAAAAAAAAAAAAGGATTCCTTGCCCTGGCTGGTGTGGCTCAGTGGATAGAGTACTGGCCTGCCAACCAGAGAGTTGCCAGTTTGATTCCCAGTTGGGGTACATGCCTGGATTGCAGACTGGGTCCCCAGTTAGGGACGTGAGAGAGGCAACCATACATTCATCTTTCTCTTCCTCTCTTTCTCTCTTCCTTCCCCTTTCTCTAAAAATAAATAAATAAAATCTTTAAAAAAAAAGATTCCTTAATCTGTGACATCTATTTGGCATCTATTAAGTCAGAAAAAAAACAAACACCTTAACCTACTATTTACTTATTCCTGCCTTCATCAACCCTCTGAAAAAAGATTGATGCTTTGAGATAATATTGACTGTTATGAAGTCAGCAGAAAGTTTTTAAAAAATCTTTTAGCATCATAGTTAGAGGCTCTAATCGATTTAGAAGAACTGAAAAGATTTACAAAATGGAAAACAGCCTACTTCCTGCCATCAGTTGTGAGCTGCCCTGATATGTCCGTGTACAGACAGACTGAACAAACACCACAGAGGCTGTGAACAGCCTCAAGCATCATAACAGTGATGCCGACTAATGAGAAGCAAAGGTTGCTGTCAGAATATGGGCGAAGAAAATCATAACGTTGACTGTATTTTCATACTCAAAATTGTTTCATCATTTGTAAAATATTGCTTTGCATTCTAGTTTTTTTTATTTGGTATTTTTCTGATTAAGAAACAATGAATCATGTTTATGGACAAAATACTTCTCTAAGACTATTGAGGCATCAATTCCCTGTTTCTTAAAATTGCAGGCAGGAAAAATTTACATACATAGTGTGAGGCAACAGATAGGAATAAGTTCGAATAAAGCCTACTTTGTAGGAGTATTTATTATGCCTCTCTAAGATAAATAATCTAAAGGGGAATTATGTATTGAATCTACCCAGGCAACTCTCATTTGTCTTAAATGCATTTGAAAAAATAAAACAAAAAAACTCATAGAGAAAAAACACAAAATAATTCTATGAAAAAGACTATATCCTTATCATAGAACATTGACCATGTTGTTAAGTCAAATTCATTAGAATTCTACTAATTCTGTGCAGTGAAACTACCTTGTCATTATGTCTCACTAAGGAATAAGGGAAATTCTTAACCAAGCTAGAGGTGTTTTTTTTTTGTTTGTTTGTTTTTTTGTTTTGTAATGATTCAGTGAGGATTATCTTTTTTATTATCTCAGTATCTACTCCTCTAAGGTAGATGAGTGTATGTTGGAATGGTAGGCATGCATTATACCAATGCATTGTATTAACTAAAATAATTTCTAGGGTTTAGATTTTCATTTGCTCAGAATTCAGATTTTAAGCTGTATTGTAACTCCATTTAGATGTAATAAAGTTCCTTTTTTTTTGTTCATTCTACAGAATGTTAACACCTTTTCACATTAGGAATTGTCTCTGTGCACAGCTGTTACCCTCAGGTGTATTCCTCCCAAATGTATCTCTGTGGGTAGGTGTCGAATTACAATACTTCTGCAGAAGCGGTGGGAATGCAGACTGGTGAAGCCTCTGTGGAAAGCAGTATGGAGCCACTTCGAAAAATTTAAGATGAGTCAGCTTTTTGATCTAGTGATCCCACTTCTGGGAATATAGCTGAAGAAATACAAAACACTAATTTGAAAGAACGTAAGCATCCCTATCTTCACTGCAGCACTATTTACAATTGCCAAGATTTGGAAGCAGCCCAAGTGTCCATCCTTGGATGGGCCAGTAAACCAACAATGGGACATTTACACTTGGCTGTAAAATTCTACTCAGCTGTAGAAAAGGAAGAAAATTTCACCCTTTGCTACAGCTTGGATGAACCTAGAGAACATTATGCTAAGCAAAATAAGTCAGTTAGAGAAAGACAAATACCGTATGAGTTCACATATATGTGGAATCCAATGAACAAACTGAACTAACAAGCAAAATAGAGACAGATTCATAGATAGAGAGCAGGCTGACAGGTTTTGAAGGTGGGAGTGTAGGGGGTGGAGGGATGGAGCAAAATGGAAAAAGCACTCATGGACATGGACAACAGTGGGGTGATTGCAAGGGGGAGGGCAGTATAAGGAGGTTAAATGATAACAGAAAAAAAAGCTTCCATAGATCCTTGCTTTGGGATTCAGACAAAAGTTTTCCCAGTCAAACAGAAAATTTGACCATATCAATATGAATGTAACTCTATGAAATTATCTTCTTTTAATTTTGAAATTTACTTTTTGTTCCTATTTTGCATCCATGGCTGTATGTCTGAGCTAAGGTTCTTTGGTTAACATGTAACAGGAACCTTACTCAGGTTAGCATTAAAAAAAATACAAAACGTAGTCATTGACCTTAAGAGGAGGTAGTGATGTCAGCTTTTTGTGGGGAGCAGAGCACAGTGGGCAAAGGAGCCATCAGCATCCTGCAAGAAAGAAAAGCCAGAGCAGGGCACATGAAGTCCTCAGCCCAGCAGGGCAGAGCCTCCAGTGGCTGATGCCAAGGGAGATCAGTGTTATACGGAGAAGCACTCTGGTACGTGGAGCTTGGCAGTCTCAGCAGTCATTTGGAGCCTCCCTCAAGTGATGTACTCTACCCCTCTGGGTCTCTTGGTAAGTGTCTTGACACCTCTGATGGTAAGTGGGGAACTTGCCCAGGAGCCTATCTATGGGTGGTCTTGCTCTGCAGACACAGGTGCTCTGACCACGTGTGCAGATATCTTAGGTGTGTCTCCCTGCTAGATGTGTCTAGCATGACTTAGTTTCCCTCTTGAACCAAAGTGTTATGGCTGACTGGCAGCCATCTTGGTTGACATGAGTGACTCCATTTTGTTTCATATACTTTATGCTATCTTGACTGGACCAATCCCATTTTATTGGTCCTACTCTCCATAGAAGCATATAGCAGGCCAATGCCATTAAAGTTTGTTCTAGTGACATACTGCACCAGAGACCATCCATTCTGCACTGTAATGCAATGAGGATTATACACAAGGAGAATTGCTTTACAGTACCTTGCATTATATTCTCCAGTCAGATAAGAAGTGATATTCTGAACTTAAAATCGGTATTATTTATACCATGTAACAATTAAAATTACTGTTGTATGTCAGCTATACATCTGTCTATCTCTAAAATAGGTGTTTAATTTGATCACAAAAATCAAAAGAATCTTTTGATTATTAACAATTTCTTTTTGCCTAAAAGTGAAAATGTATTAGTTATTTGTAAAAGTCAGATAAACAAGCAAAGAAACATTTTTTTGTTTGTTTTAAAATGTGGACTTCTATTCCATAATAAGAAAATATCACTCAGTTCAAATTAAGCCTGTTTTCTTTCAATCATCACATAAGTTACAGAGACAATAGGAAATATCATTTTTTCTATATTTTGTATAATCAAGGTGCTCCAGCTGACCAAAAATAATATCACCAAATCTTTTTGGCAAGATCTCTGACAACGTCCCCATTCTTTGCTCAACCATCTATTTTTCTTGGTCATAAGAAAAAAATCATAACTTTTGTAACACCCATAGCAAGCTAACCTAATAACATATTACAATTGACTTCAGAGAATACTCAGCACTTGGATTCTTACCCGTAGTGTGCAAAGAAAACATGAAAATGATTCAAAGAACTGTGTCAATGAAGTAGTTCGTCCTTGGGGCCAGGTGCAGATGCCTTCACTCTTCTACACTCTGGATTCCAGTTAACTAAGGCCAAACATTCCTGTATATTGAGACGCATTGAAAAATAACTTATCTTAAGGAACAAACTGGAATTACAAACTAACTCTCAATGATATACTCTAATAAATACATTTTTACAAGTCATCCAGTCTATGTGACGGTAAAACTTAAGACTAAGTTTGCCTTTATAAACCTATCAATCATTAAAATGATTATTGACCTATACATCTATGACTTAATTACCAACACATTTTCCTTCATTAACACCTAACAGCTTCTTTCTTCTAACTCTATAATATTTTCCTTCAATAAACATGACACTAATTTGTATATATTCAAAGTTATGAACACAGGACATATTATGAGTGATGCAAGCAAGGGCCCATTGTGCCCTACCATTTTGCATTAGGGAAACTTGAGTTTTTCTTGAAATTCTGGGCCTCCTTCCCTTAAGTAACAGGCTGTAACTTCATCTGAGCTGTTCTTAGAGAAACCTTGTTCTTAGAGGAGGTTTGTGATAACACAGGGAAAATAGGAAAAAAATAGGTTGATGCTTTACATAAATTAATAAATAATAATAATTTCTCATAGAGGATTTATAATTCTAAGTTTATTTAGTTACCAGCAAGTTAATTAAGACCTCATGTTCTCGGACTGTGGAAGCGACTTCTATCCCCTTATATAAAGATTATATATTTTGAGTCTGTATATTTTTTCTTCAAATGAACTAGAAAGTCTTCTTCAATAAACATAGTAGTGGTTTATTCAATATCTCAATAGTTTGTTTAGAAACGCAGGCACAATCCCTATACTGATGTTGAAAAGCAGAAATTGACTACGTGAATGGCTATATCTGGAAATACCTTATTTCCAGCCATATGTTATTGTGTTCTTGCTTCCCTCATGAGCTATCTACATATTTGAAGTGTTTTGAAGATAGAGAACAATTGTATTCATCTGTATTCACCTCTAGGATATAACACAGTGTTTGTCACATAGAACAAAACATTCAAGAGTTGTATTTTCTTGAATATGAATGAGAGAAATTAACTCAATTAAGTCTCTGACTGCCCCTTAATCATCCATAGGTTGTACTAAATCAGCTTTGTGATTCTGCCAGATCTCTATGTGAATATTTCCACATTCGACACAGTAACAGCATTCCTCTTCTTGTTTCTCCTTTTGAGTAAAAGCATTTGATCAAAAGATTTACAAAGATTTGTCATCCTGACAAGAGCACATTTTTATTACATTCAGACATCAATCTTTGCAACTGAGAGTTACAATAGTGTTCTGCCAAAAAAAAAAAAAAAAAAAAGTCCACATCTGTAAAGGCATTTGTGGATTTATGGGAAATACATTCAAAAGGGCCCCAGTGGTATATGGGATAGTGATAATTGTTGGACAAAGCATTTATGGTTTTCTGTAGTCTCAGCTACTTTAGAGAACTTAATAGTCATCCAAAGTTACTCCTTATATGATTGCAGCTTTCTTTCAGGTATTCAATGCAGGCCTCACTGATGCTTTTCATGATTTATTAAACCAGGGCACTTTTGTGATAAAGTCACAGAATTCAGATTTCACTGTAATACATTTTGTGATGGTTTGTAAAAAAGTTTTATGAAGGAATATGAAGATGTATATTGTCTAACTTAAGTGTGTACTTATTCAAACAAATATGACTTGCTTTCAAACCTTTTCAAAACTACTCATAGCTGATGCTTGCATCAATATAGAATTTTTAGACAGAGTATGTTTAAACATTTATGCAAATACAGTGTTTATAGAACAAGTTCTAGGACTTGGTTAGAAAGAGAATGGTCTTGTCCATAAGACCAAGACCTAGGAACCAAATGGCTTAAAATATTTGGGAAAGACCATGGAAGATAGGTACTTATCCTCCAAAAGGACACCTTTTAAGATGTTTGCTAAGCATGTGACCTCAGAAAGGTCTCAAAGTCAGTAGTGAAGACGTAGTCTACCATGGAGAAAAAAACAAGAAAGGAAATATATACCCGGAAGAATGGAGGACAAGAGAATGGAGGACAAGAAAATGGAGGATTCTGGTTCAGTGGAAGTTGAATACTATTTAACAAACTGAGGAACAACCCAATTATATGTTGATACAACAGGGATGCAATAATGAGAAATGCAGTGTAGAGCAAACTGCTGGTCATAGTCAATGAAAGGGCTTGCTCCTAGGCCTGGTGCATAAGGTCAAAGTAAGACCAGAAGCCTGGCGGACTTAATCCCAAAGAAAATAAATAGTAGCCCAGAGATTTTTCTTTTGACCTAGCCACAGGTTTCACATTCTTTTGAAGAGCTAAATTTACGTAAGGAACTTAAATGGCTTCAGCATCATGTAAGGGGCAAAGGGTTGTAGGAGCTAAAAGCCTGGCAGACTCTGCATTCACTGTTTGCTGCCTCTACAAAGATTATGGAAACCGAAGGGCATTTAAAAGAGGGAGAGATTGTAAACCCTTAAGTGGCTGTCTAGAATATTTTGGGTGAAAGTGTGCAAAAGGAATATAACTTCATTTTGCTGATATGTTTTGCATTTTTAGAATGAATACAAAGGAATCAGGAATTCTCTGGCCTTTCCAATAAGATAGAATGTTGGATAAAGAAAAGATTTATTCCTAGGTAGAGTATTGACAGAAGTGTTGGCATTTTCACTGCCTTTCAGTTACTGATGGAGTTAACTCGATACCTGGAGAAAGGAACTGAAGGGGAGAGGGAGACAGAGACTCCCTTGTGATTTGTTTCCCACCCTTTTAAATGCATGCCATTCCTTATTTATCTTGATTATTACCATATCACTCTGTGTCACCTGCATTTACTGTGACTTTTTTCTTTTAAAATGACATTATCTTTGAAATGAAGGAAACAATAAGAAACAGAAAGCAGAAAATAATGTTTTAAAAAGGAGCATGAATAGTTTTATAGGTGAAATTACTTTCTTTATCATTCTTCATCTTTCCCCATCTCCTTTAACAGTTTAAACCTGAAAAATCAATCCATGACTGTATGTTGGTTCTTTTTCCTCTAGGTAAGAAGTAATTAGTGTGTGGTGTGAGCTCATAATTCAGAAATAAAATTTCTGAATGAGATCACTGCTTCTATTACAAGGTTAATGAAATGGGGTCTGCTGAGAAGGGTGCATTACTTTATGCACGAGAGATGGTGGGAAGCTTCATAATAAAGCATAATTGGCCTTTTCACAATACATTTCATAGTTGCCATTGATTTTGACAACAGTTATTTTTTCTTTTCGAGTTTGAGTTTCACAACTCAACATATTTAAAACATATAAACAAACAAAATAAATCCAAACTGCGCATCAGATCTAAACTCTTCAAGAAACTGTATGTAGAATTAGGATGAGCAGAACTGAAGACAGGGGCTTCTGAAATTTCAGGGGACTCCTGAAATGTTTGCCAGTTTATAAACATTTTATAAGTGGATTAATGTGCTTGACCTTCTTGCCAGCTGCCATGAGTTTTCTCTCTCCTCTGCAATCACAAAGATGCAAATATAGTATCCTCATTTTTGATGCAAAAAGATGAATCTAGGTCATTAAATAATTTATGCTGTTGGGAAAGATTTACACCCTTCTAAATTCTGTGGGAAGAAGTCTGATTTCTTGCTTAGGTATTAGATTTCAGTATGTGACCCTTGAGCCATTGTCTTAAATTGCCTGAGTCTGCTTTGTCTTTTGCAGAAGCAGGGGCAACAGAGCTCATTTTACTCTTTTTATGGATGTCTCTGCAGATAACTAGATTATACATTACATAGCCAGAGTCATTTAAAATTTTACAAAAATACAAGTTGTGGGGGTTAATCCTGCCATTCCAAAATCATGTATTTTTCTAATACTGAGACCACTTGAGGCAATTCTTAAAATATTGAGAACATTCTGAGGATATGAACCATCACTGCCAGTTTATAAAAAGATCTTAATTTTAACAGCAAGGATGCAATCTTCATTCACTTAATAAATATTTATTGAATATGTACAATTATGTACTAGCCATTATATTAGTTGCTATGTACAATGATGAATGAAATAACCATAATCAGTATCCTGATGAAAGTTATATCTTATGAAGAAGCAAACTATTTTACAAGAATTTTATTTAAATGTGAGGAATACGGTTTTCTATGACAGCAATTATTTTTTGAATGTAGGTTTATGAACAATTCATAAAACCATATACAATTTGAAGTCATTCAACTCTCTTCTTTGAATTAAATCTTTGATTCTTTGTATATAGATGAATAAAAAATAGAAGAAATCATATATATGTCCTTAATCAACAATTTATTTTTATTTGCATCATTTAAACCTAGATTGCAAATTCTAAAAAAAAATAGCCAAGTTGGTTTTTAAAATATATTTTATTGATTATGCTATTACAGTTGTCTCATTTTATTCTCCCCTTTGTTACTCTCTGTCCTGTATCCCTCTCCCACCATCATTCCCCTATCTAAGTTCATGTCCATGGGTCACACATATAAGTTCTTTGGCTTCTCCATTTCCCATAATATTCTTAACTTCTCCCTGTCTATTTTGTACCTACCATCTATGTTTCTTGTTCCCTGTACCTTTTACCTTATTCTCTCCCTTCCTCGTCCCTGCAGATAACCCTCCAAGTGATCTCTATTTCTGTGAATCTGTTCCTATTCTAGCTGTTTGCTTAATTGTTTTTTTTTTTTTTTTTAAGTTCGGTTGTTCATAGTTGTGGGTTTATTGTCATTTTACTGTTTGTATTTTTTATCTTCTTTTTCTTACATAAGTCCGTTTAACATTTCATAAAATAAGGGCTTGGTAATGATGAACTCCTTTAACCTGACCTTATCCGGGAAGCACTTTATTTGCCATTCCATTCTAAATGATAGCTTTGTTGGATAGAGTAATCTTGGATGTAGGTCCTTGCCTTTCATGACTTCAGATACTTTTTTCTAGCCCTTCTTGCTCTCAAGGTTTCTTTTGAGAAATCAGCTGATAGACTAATGAGCACTCCTTTGTAGGTAACTGTCTCATTTCCCCTTGCTTCTTTTAGGATTTTCTCTTTATATTTATATTTAATCTTGGATAATGTAATTATGATGTGCCTTGTTGTGTTCCTCTTTGGGTCCAAATTGTTTGAGACTTTCTTGGCTTGCTGGACTTCCTGGAAGTCTATTTCCTTTGCCATTTGGGGAAGTTTTCTTTCATTATTTGTTCAAATAAGCTTTCTATCATTTGCTCTTCCTCTTCTCCTTCTAGCACCCCTATGATTCAGATGTTGGAATATTTAAAGTTCTCCCGAAGGTCCTTGAGCCGCTCCTTGTATTTTTGAATTCTTGTTTCTTCATTCTGTTCTTATTGAATGCTTATTTCTTCCTTCTGCTCCATTGATTTGACTCCCGGTTTCCTTCCTTCACTATTGGTTTCCTTTATTTCACTTTTCATAGCCCTCACTTTTTCCTCTATTTTGCAACCATCCTCAACTAGTTCTGTGAGCATCCTGATTACCAATGTTTTGAACTGTGCATCTGATAGGTTGGCTATCTCTTCATCACTTAGTTGTATTTTTTCTGGACTTTGATCTGTTCTTTCAATTGGGCCATATTTTTTTATGTCTGCATGGCTGTTACATAGAAAGGGGCAGAGCATTGTATTCACCAGGGTGGGGCAACCCATGGAGCTGTGTTGTGGCACTGTTTGTGGGGGGAGGGGTCTGAGAGGGAACAATGCTACTTCCTAGGCTCTTGGTTGGCTTTGAGTCACTTTCTCTGCTACCCCAATAAGCAAATTGGACTCTCTGGTGGTCACTCCCAGATGAGTGGTTTTGTATACATTCTAGGATCCTGGGGGTCTTTCCTAGGAACTCTCCTGTGAGGCTGGGAGTTTCTCCTGCCACCTCAACTTCGCAGGTGTTTCCAGTAAGAGGTCTTGAAGCTTTATTTCCTCGCACTAAAACCCTGGGTTGTGCAGTCTGTCTCAATCCCCAGTTGTTTCTCCCAGTTTATCTGCACACAAATGTAGGACCATCCAGTCTGCCAACTGCTGCCTTGCTGTGAGTCCTTTCCACCCCAGCTGCCTGTCTCTGCCGATGAATGTTTCTTCTTTAATTCCTTGGTTGTTGGACTTTCATACAGTTCAATTTTTCTTGCGGTACTTAATATTTGTTGTTTTTAAATTTGTTGTTGTCTTTCTTTTGGTTGTGCGAGGAACCACAAAGTACATCTACCTATGCCTCCATCTTGGCTGGAATTCCCTAAGTTGCTTCTATCGTTTACCAAGATTGACTTAAGGAAAAATAAACAAACATTAAGGCTGATTTATAGCTAGTAAATATTCATCAAAATCAACTCAGTAAAGGTTTGATCAAGTTAGTGAAAGTCAACACAGTGATGACATAGCATATCTTAAACTCAGAATGATGTTAGCTTTGAATTAGTGGCCAAGACAATTGATGCTACATTTGCCTCAGTCAAACCTCAATTCACCATTCATTCACCAGAAGTTACAAGAAGGCTATGTTCATATTAGTTCTTATTAATATAAGGATAAGCCATAAAATGAAATGAAATGAAATGAAATGAAATGAAATGAAATAAAATAAAATAAAATAAAATAAAATAAAATAAAATAAAATAAAAATAAATATTTTTCTAGCAGGAATTTTTATATTTTTCTTCTTTAGTAAATGTATAGATGATTGAATCTGTCATGATTCCAGTTCTTGTTTTGCTTCAAGTTTTTGAATTTAGCTATGAAGTGCTATTGAAGAAATCACTTTATATCAAATAGAGAAGTAACATCCAAAGGCATTTTATTATTCATGAAGAATATGGATGATTTTAAAATAAACTTTAGATGTAAGAGGTAATAATATGTAGTGATTAAGCAGATATCATGTGGGCCAGACATTTCCAGTTTAATCTGAATCTTTAAGTTCACAGTGTGTAATATCAGGCAGTGTTTTAGTTTCTTTGCCAATAAAATTAGGATTATCATATTACCTGCTCTGTGAGGTTGGTATAGGATTATGTAAGTGGACATTTAGATAGGAGATTGTCTTAGGGCAATGCTGCATAATGTTTAGCATAGTAATTGTTTCTTGAATAAGTAATATACACAGAGACAAAACTGTTCTTAGGTGTCTCAAAATGCATTCTGAAGCTAAATTAAAACAAAACAAACTAACAAAGAGTTTTGAAATATCTTGAATTATAATAGTATCATTAGAATAAGTAAATGAACCCCAAATGTGACCACTTAGAAGAAAACATTAATTTGAATGTACAAATAGAAGCATGCTTCTTAGAAGCTATTTCATTTCTGTTGAATTGCACCTTATATGATGGCCTAGCTCTGTATGCTAATCATAACAAAGATGTTGCTTTTTTCTGTTTAGCTTCCTCTGGAATAGTAAGGGAGCTTTGAAATCAGATGACAAAAGTGAGATCTAGTATGGTAGACACAATAAAGAATTCTCCTTTTTCTGAACTAATAAAATATCATTAACTTTGTAGCTAAAATAAAAAGTAAGAAAGATAAAGTACAGTTAGGAATTTGAGCTAGAATTCATGAAAAATATATAGAAATGTAGGAAGCTGTAGTAGGCATAGTTAATATTGCAGAGGGCTTTCTTTTTAAAAACAAAACTGCATATCACAATTCCTATGAGTTAAAAAGTACTGGAACTTTTAATATCAACCTCAAAGAATCAGAATTTTGTAAGAGTAACACTAGTATTCAGTTGTAATAAACTATTTAATTTAGAAATGTTTTGTATTTTAATTTCTTAAGATATATTTCCCCACTGCCAAAACAGTTTAGATTTACAAAAAAATTACAAAGAGAGTAAAGAGAGTTCCGATATGCTCTGGTTTCCCTTATTATTAACATTTTATATTAGTAGTACATTTGTTATAATTAATGAATCAATATATATTATTACAAGAGTTCAGACTTTATTTGTCTTTCTTCAGTTTTATCTAGCATTCTTTGTCCTTTCCAGGACAAGATGCCACATTATAATTAATAACCATGTCTCCTTAGGTTACTCTTGACGTAAACAGTTTCTCAGAATTTACTTGTTTTTAATCACCTGGACAGAATACTAGTAAGCTAGTATTACTATTATTACTAGTAATATTATTACTAGTATTACTAGTAATACTATTTTTCAATACTTTTCGATTGTGATTTACCTCATATTTTCTCATGATTAGAATGCGGGTATGGGTTATTGGGAGGAAGACCCCAGAGGTAAACTGCATTGCAATACATGTACTACCAACATAACACCACTATTGATGCTAAGTTTGATCACCTGGCTGAGGTAGTTTTCTCCCTTGTAAAGTTTGTCTCCCCCCACTCCATTTTCATATTGTGCTTTTTAGATTGAAGTCACTATGTTCAGTCCATACTTAAGAAGTAGGGAGTTGCACACTATCATTTTGAAGGCAAAGTATCTACATACCTTATTTGGTATAATTTTGCATAGGGTAGTTGTCTGTTCTCTACCATTTATTTATTCTATCATTTATTCATATCATTATAAATTCATGGATATTTATTTTATACTTTAGATTATAATACAATGCTACATTATTTCTTTTTTGTTCAATTTGTTCTAGCTATGGCCATTGGGAACCCTTTCAGTTGGCTGCTGTGCCCCATTAACATTACTCCATAATTGTGGGATTTCCTGTTGAGTACTTTTATATTTTATGACTCTATAAAGTTCTCTAGAAGAGATTTCT
Organism: Anoura caudifer; assembly: GCA_004027475.1. Taxonomy (NCBI): domain Eukaryota; kingdom Metazoa; phylum Chordata; class Mammalia; order Chiroptera; family Phyllostomidae; genus Anoura; species Anoura caudifer. The sequence continues at coordinate 108,653 of PVKU01001521.1, read as the reverse complement.
CAGGATGATCAGGGAGCAGTGATCACAAGAAAGATGAAAGCATATAAATGAAAACAACTGAGGCCAATCACATGTGTCAATATCCATATATATAATAAAATTAAACCAAGAGAATTCTTGCAAACTGAGCTCAAATTATGTTCTATGGTACATAAGGTTTAGTTTTAATTTTTTCTACCAGAAAATTCTGAAATTTTGAACTTATATATATCATTGACTATTACACAAATATAGTTTATTTAAGAAATGTTTTTACATAGTTAATCATTGGGGGTAATATTTCAACTCAAATGCTAAGGTTCATACTGATTGAATTTCTTTCAGTTCACATATCTACATTTTAGAATTTAACATAGACTATATTAAACAGAAGGTCAATTGTATAAAACAGTGGGAAAATATTTTATTTATCTTTGTTTTATATAATTCAATGTGTTCAAACTTCAGAAAATATTTTATTGCATAACATCACAAAATTTTGGATAACGCTTAAATAGTAAACCTCCATTTTATTTCATCAATCCCATTTAAATAGTCTCAGTTCTAGATTCTAGCATGTAAGACAGTAAGAATAAGGCAAAAGAAAGAGAAACTTACTCTGTCAAGATTATTTCTGAGAAGAATATGATCTTGTTAATTATTCTCTAGAACTCAGTTTACCATTGATTTCCTCCTCCCACTGATGCTTTTATTTCTACAAATAATTCAGGTTCTAATATGACTATTTATCCTTCCTGCAAATCCTCAGTCTAAATTCACTTTCTCTCAGAAGCATGTATTTATAGTCTCTTAGCCAAAGACTACTCATTGCCTCTTAGAAAATTGAATCATCTATATACAAAATACTTTTCAGTTTAGTGCTATTCAAATTTATTTCTTCTGTGTTAAATTGTTATTTGTTTGTTATAATTTCTTACTGGTTGTAGAAAGGAATTAACATAACTTATCACTTTGGGGACAGTAGAGAGAAAAAGAAGTCACAACTCTGAATTTCTGGGATTGTTTTCCTAGAAATCTATATGGTCTTAGAGGATCGCTAAGCTTTGTGTATACAGTATTCTCCCAACATGACTTTCCAAGGTCATGTTTTCCTAGTATCAGTAATCTGCAGGCTTATTGCCACAATATGAAATTCATCCTCTGTGCCTTTCCTCTTTTGTGTATTTCTCTTTCTGAGTATCTTCCCATTAATTCCTGGTTGATGTCCTATAGATCTTCATTCCCTTGGTTCTGTATCTGTTGACAATATCACCTGGATGACTGACCTTAAGTGCTCTTATCATCTATAGCCAACAGGAAAGATCCTTATGTCCCTTATAGCCGCTTCAAAGAGATTTACCAGAACAAGGCAGTTATAAGACAATGATCAAAGAATAGATTGTGTCTGTCTCGTGTGTAACTGATACTCTGAACAAGACAGTATCATATTATGGGATCAGAAGAAAAATTATTTTCTATTATATACACCTTAAAATTGATACAATAGCCATAATAATGGAGGTGGGGAGCAGGATGGTGATACTCCACATACCTTTAGATAAAGAATCCAGAGAATCCCATGATGGTTTCTCTCATTGTCTACGAGTATCCATAGGACACTCAATATCACAAAAAAATTTTAATTAAATAATTCAAATTATTCAATATAAAGCCCCATGCAACAGTTGATTCTTTAAAATTTACTCCAGTGGATAGGAATGTGGATGGTGTTCAGTGAGCTCATCATCTCTTTTAGAAATATTCTTCCCAAATTTAGGAGCAAGCTAAAATACCACATAGGGTTAGAATGTGCAAACCTGAAAGTTAGCAGACAACAATAACTTTAATTCATTGAAATTTGAAAAGAGTAAAGAAAATGTGAAATACCAAATGAACCATTTTTTCATATCTTCTTCATCCTGCTCAAAAGCCTTTAGTGACTATAAATGCCAAGAGAATTATAATCAGATTGTCTAGGAGGTTTTAAAGATATGGATAATATGCCTCTTGAATTCGTCCCTAGTTTCAATTTTCAGCAAAACTTTCCTTATATTCTTTGCCATATAGAATTGCTTGCAGTTCTCAAAATTCACCATGCTATTTCAAAGCTGATATTTTCTACCGTGCTGTTTCTTCTACTTGGAATTTATCACTTCTAATACAGCCATTCAAAATCTCAACTTATTATTGCTCAACATTTAGAGGCTTGACCCTCCCATTATGTTCTATTTATTCTATTATGTATTATTCATTGTTGTATTCTAAGTGTCTAGCAGAGTACATAATATCTACCAGATATAAGTGAATGCTTGTTGAATGGGTAATTGAATCCAATTCATAATTGAAAAAAAAAAGAGATAAACCAAGACCAGGCATATAAATCTAGGACAGAGAATTATAATAAAATAACAAAGGAAGTATGACACATGTAATAATATATACACTTAGCTATTGCTATAAATAATTATACCTATACTAGGTTGAATGCTACCCTCCAAAAATTTTGCTCACTTGGAACCTCAGAATATTTGGAAAAAGGGTCTATATATTTAATATTAATTAAATGAGATCACACTGGATTATGATGGGCCCTAAATCCAAAATGTACTGTTCTTATAATAGGACAGGGTACATAGAGACATAGAAGGAAGAAGGCCATTGAACATGGGGGCAGAGACTGAAGTGATTCAGCTATAAGCCAATAAATGCCAAGGACTGTGGGGAACCAGAGGCCAGGAAGAGGAAATTAAGCATTATTCCCTAGAACTTTCAGGATGAGCATGGCCTTGCCTGAACTTTGATTTTGTACTCACAACCCCCATAAGTGTAAGAGAATGAATTTCTATTTATTAAGCTATCTAATTTGTGGTAATTTGTACAGCATTTCTAGTGAGCCTAATATAATAATAAGTATGTTAAATAAATGACTGTATCTCATACAGATTTTCATTACTAAACTTATTTTTTCTCCAATTTTGTTCAGACACTGTATAAATGACATTTGAAATTATTTCCTTGATGATAGGTACAGTTTATTCAACTTTCATTTGAAACATGGCATGCAAATTCCTTACCAGCCATACATTCCAGTGTCTTTCTAACAGCAATAATTCTTGAGTCAAATGCCTAATCTCATCCACTCATAATACTTAGGAAGAGATTCCTTATATTTCTCCCCAAGTATGCTCCTGGTGTTCCTATCAGAAAGTCTTTTTAAAATGTACATGCTATGTAATTTTTTTCTCTGGGAGACCCTACTTTTCAAACTCATCTTTTTTCAAAAGGTTTCTTATTCCATTTAATTCTTCCTGAAACTGACTTTATAATTAAAGTAATTCTATTACTTTCTAACCAGAAACACATTGCTGTTTTACACTTGAAAGGCTGAAATACCACCAATGAAAGAAGCTGAGAATAACAAAAGATAAAGAAAAAGGGGAAATGATTGGAAACTGGAAGTTTTGATAAAAAGTTTGGTGAAAAATGACTGCCCTCTTTATTATCAACACTGGTATGACAGATACAAATGGCAAAAATGGAAGCACTGGAGGTCTTGTTGCCCTTCAGATATTACAGTGAAGGGAGAGCCAGTGAGTGTGAGGAGGCACTTAGTGAAGGGCTCACTAATGGCAGGGGCAGACTTCAACTCTGCTGATGGCAACTTTGGTGACAAGACCAACCCTCCTGCTTAGGAACTCTAAAAAAATAGCAAAAAAATACAGATAATTAGATAAACATTAAAGAACTAATAATAAATGAAAAATTAGAGCTCTGAAGATCAAGAGGGGCAACAATCACAGAGGAGAACCCAGCATTGGGTTCTGCTGAAGGCTACATTGGGTATTTTGAAAGAAATTGCAGGTGTAACTTTTTTATTATTAGTCCAAAGCTGAAGAACTGTCACCTTTCTCAGAAAGTTTACTCCCAGTATATACCAAAGTTTTAGACAACAAATGGCTAAGTGGGCTGAGTAGAAATCTCTGTGTGTGTGTGTGTGTATGTGTATGTGTGTAAGCAGTTAGGCAGACATGAGTAGAGCAAGGAATTTGGACCAGGTACAGAAGGTCACCGGGGCAAAAGTCCTAGCAATGGGCAAAACTGGAAAACAAAGACCTAGCCCCCAGGTTAACCCTTCCTCCCCTTGCATATCTCTGGTCATGTGGCTCGGATCCTCCCCTGAGGTTTTTTTCACTTGACCTGTTGCTATTCCTGCAGTTTAGACCCTTTCACTACATAATACTTAAGGGAATAAACCAACAGAATGATATAAACCTTGAAAATGCATATGCACCCAACATAGGAGCACCTAAGTATAAAATGAAAATCTTGGAGGTCATTAAAGATATTGACAACAACAATGATGACTAGTAGGGGATTTTAGCACCCCACTTTCAACAATGGATAGATCTTCCAAACAAAGAATCAAGAAGGATATTGAGGCACTGAATGACACTAGATCAAATGGACTTAACTGAAATATATATATATATTCATATGAATGTATATATATATATAAGACACATATATTCATGTTATATATATATGCATGTGTGTATATAAGCTTTCACATATAACCTTTCACCCCAAAGGAGAAAAATATATCTTTTCAAGTGCACATGGAACATTTTCAAAGATAGACCATATGGTAGGACAGAAAATAAGCATCAACAAATTCAAGAAAATTAAAGTCATATCAAGCATGTGCTCAGATCACAATGGTTTGAAGCTAGAAACTAACCTCAAGGAAAAAACTCAAAAACATTCAAATACATGGAGAGTCAACAACATGTTATTAAATAATGAATGGGTCAACAACATGATAAGGAAGATATCCAAATTTATCTGGAAACAAATGAAAATGAACAAACAACAACCCAAAACCTATGGAACATAGCAAAGGTGGTTTTGAGAAGGTAGTTCATAGCAATTCAGGCCTACCTAAAGACAACAGAAAAATATCAAATAAACAACCTAACCCTACATCTATGAGAACTAGAGAAATGACAACAAACAAAGCCCAGAGCAATAGAATGTATTTAAGATCAGAGTGGAATTAAATGACCTAAAGACTAAGAGAACAATTCAAAGGATTAATAGATCCAGGAGCTGGTTCTTTGAAAAGATAAACAAAATGGACAAATCTTTAACTAGACTCATCAAAAAAAAAAGAGAGAGGACCCAAATAAATAAAACCAGATATGAAAGAAGTTACAACCAATACCACAGAAATTACCACATAAAGAATTATGATAAATTACAATGAACAACTATGTGCCAAGAAATTGGACAACTTGAATGAAATGGACAAATTCTAAAAACATGTAATCTTCCAAAATTGAATCAAGAGAAGTAGAAAGCCTGAATAGACCAATATTACCAAATAAAATTGAAGCAGTAATCAAATATCTCCTAGCATACAAAAGTCCTAGAGCTCATGGCTTTACAGATCAATTTTACCAAACATTTAAGGAAAAACTAATTCCTATGCTTCTTAAACTATCCCAAAAAATTAAAAAAGAGGGAATACTCCTAAATTTGTTTTACAAGACCAGTATCATCCTAATTCCAAAACCAGGTAAAGATACAATGAAGAAAGAAAACTAAAAGCCAATATCTCTGAAGAACACAGATGCTAAAATCCTTGAAATATGTCAGTCCAGATTCAGCAATACATTAAAAAAATCTATACTATATCAGGTGAGATCCATCTCAAGGACACAAGGATGGTACAGTAGTCTCAAACCAAAAAACATAGTACACCACATAAACAAAATGAAGGACAAAAACCACATGATCATATTAATAGATGCTGAAAACTAAGTTCTAGCCACAGCAATCAGACAAGAAAAATAAACAAATGCATCCAAATTGAAAAGGAGGAAGTAAAGACATCATTATTTGCAGATGACATGATAGTGTACATAGAAAATCCTATAGACTCGGCCAAAAAGCTGCTCGACCTAGTGAATGAATTTGGTAACATAGTGGGATATAAAGTCAATATTCAGAAATCGAAGGCATTTTTTACACCAACAATAATATATCAGAAACAGAAAGTAGGAAACAAATCCCATTTGCTATAGCAACAAGAAAAATAAAATACATGGGGATAAACTTAACTAAGGAGGTAAAAGACCTATACTCAGAAAACTATAGAACACTAAAGACAGAAATTAAGGAAGACACATATAAATGGAAACATGTACCATGTTCATGGATTGGAAGAATTAATATCATCAAAATGCCCATACTACCCAAACAAATCTATTGATTCAATGCAATCCCTATTAAAATACCAGTATTTCACAGATTTAGAACAAATATTTCAAAAATTTATATGGAACCAAATATGACCCCAAATAACTTAAGCAATCTTGAGAAAGAACAGCAAAGTAGGAGGGATCACAATATTTGATTTCAAACTGTATTACAAGGTTGCTGTAATCAAAATGGTCTGGTACTGGCATAAGAACAGACACATACATCAATGGAACAGAATAGAGAGCCCCCAAATAAATCCACGTTTCTATGGTTAATCAATATTTGACAAAGGGGGCAGAGGCATAAAATGGGGTAAAAATAGCCTCTTCAACAAATGGTGTTGGGTTAACTGAAATGGTACATGCAAAAAAATAAAACTACACCATCAATTTATACCATACACCAGAATAAACTCAAATGGATAAAATATGTGAACATAAGCTGTGACACCATAAAAGTCCTAGAGGAGAATATAAGCAGTAAAATTTCAGATATCCCACGGAATAATATTTTCACTGATATATCCTCTAGGGCTGGGGAAATAAAGGAAAGCATATACAAATGGGACTATATCAAATTAAAAAGCTTCTGCACAGCTAAAGAAAGCATCATCAAAATGAACAGGGAACCAACCATATGGGAAAACATAATTGCCAATGATACCTCAGACAAGAGTTTGATTTCCAAAATATATAAAGAACTCGCATGACTCAACACCAGGAAGACAAACATTCTAATTAAAAAATAGGCAAAGATCCTGAACAGACACTTCTCCAAGGAGGACAAACAGAGGGCCCAGAGAAATGTGAAAGGATGCTCAATACCACTAGCTATCAGAGATATACAAGTTAAAACCACAATGAGATACCACCGTACACCAGTCAGAATGACCATCATTAACAAATCAACAAACAAGTGCTGGCAAGGATGTCAATAAAGAGTACCCTTGTGCACTGTTCATAGGAATGCAGACTGGTGCAGCCACTGTGAAAAACAGTGTGGAATTTCCTCAAAAAACTAAAAATGGACTGCCTTTTGATCCAGCAATTCCACTGCTGGGATTATACCCTAGGAATCCTGAAACACCAATTCAAAAGAAACTATGTTTCTTTATGTTCATAGCAGGATTATCTACAATAGTGAAGTGCTGGAAACAGTCTAAGTGCCCTTCAGTAAATGAGTGGATCAAACAAATGGTGGTACAATCACACAATAGAGTACTGTGGAGCAGACAGAAAGAAGGAACTCCTACCCTCCATGACCTCATGGATGGAATTAGAGTGTTATGCTAAGTGAAATAAGCCAGGCAGCCAAACACAAATACCGTATGATCTCATATATGGAACCTAATGAACAAAACAAACAAATGAACAAAATAGAACCAGAAGCATGGAAATAAGAAATAGACTGACAAGGACAAAGGGGAGGGGCTAGGGGACTAAAAGGGGATGGAAGGGGAAGGGTCTAGTTAAGGAACAGGTATAAATGACCCATGGGCATGGACAATAGGATGGGAATTGACTATGGAAGCATGGGTGGTAGGTGGGCAGGGCAGGGGAGAGCAATGGGAGAAAATTACAACAGCTGTAATAGAACAATTTTTTTAAAAACCACACACAGAAAAAAAAAATGGAACTTTCTTCTGACCCAGTGATTTTGCTGTTGGGAATACACACTAACAATCTGGAATCACCAATTAAAAAGAACTTATGCACCCCTATGTTTATACCAGTGCTATATACAATAGCCAAGTGCTGGAAACAGCCTAAAAGTCCATCAATAAATGAGTGGATCAAAAACTGTGGCACATTTACCCAATGGAATTCTACATAGCAGAAAAAAAGAAGGAACTCTTACCTTTTGTGACAGCATGGATGGAACTGGAGAATATATACTAAGTGAAATAAGCCAGACAGTGAAAGGCAAATACCATATCATCTCACTTATAAGAGAAATCTAATGAGCAAAATAGAACCAAAAGCATGGAAACATGGAACAGACTGACAGTGACCAGAGGAGAGGGGGGAGGCAGGTAATGGTGAAAAGAAGGGGAAGAGTCTAGTTATAGGGCATGTATGAATGACCCATGGACATGGACAAAAATATGGGGATTGACTGTGATAGCAGGGTGTGAGATGGGCAGAGGAGGGCAATGGAGAAAAATGGGACAACTGTAATAGAACAACAATAAAAAATGATTTTTAAAAATGGTGAACAAACAAGGTGGAACAGAAAATAGCCATTAAGCATTAATCCCCCAGGAAAATGAGGTTCTGATCCTCATAAAATACATCTAGGCCTCATTTGTGTTTTAGCTCCAGGCTCAGAAAAGCAGCAAAATCAGATAAGCAATGTCATGGCTGACCTTAGGACCAGCTACAATGACTCAAGACCCTCTGCTCTGATACCAACGAATCAGTAGAGACCATGACCCTGAAAGGACACACCCCCATAGGATGGAGAACCCAGTGTACTCTCCCTCTTGGGAGCATGCTCAAGTCTTTCCCCTCACCCTCCTTGTTCCTCCCTGGTGCTACCTTCACCCTTCCTCCCCCTAAGCTGTAAGAGCCATTTCCTTTGCCTCTATAACTCATTTCCTAATGCATTTCTTTTATGACTCACTTCTCCTTCTTCTGTAACTTTCTGAAAACTTTTTCTTATACTTGAGTCTTACCTCTGAATTTTTTCTTAGCCAGAACTCAAGTACCAATGTTGCTGAACCAAAGTCCCATCTGACTTCATAGGTCTAAGACCTGGTGCCCTTCTTGCTGCCAACACTTGCAAACAGAAACATTTGAACATTGTACTCTAAAAGCTCCTTATGGTTTTATAGAAGAAGGATATATATGTATGAAGATAGGAAAATGATCTGAAAATAGTGCAAATTAATAGACTATATTAAAATTTCATGTCTCACTATTAACTCAAGGTATACAATGGATAAATTCTGTCTAATGCCACCAGTTTCAGGAAGGTTACAGAAATGTAAAATTTACTTTTGTAAAACCATTTATTCAAATCTGAATAAATGAAGCAATACTGTGGACATCCCTGCCTTCTCAAAGCCAACAGATCCAAGCACAGCACCAGTGCACAACTCAAATAAATATTTATTGAATAAAAAAATTCTGTTTTAATGTTTGTAATAATTTCATAAATGATGAAAACTTGGCATCAAAATCATCAAATCTGAAAACCAAGTAGCCTGGGTCCTTTCACAGACCCACTAGAGAAGCCCCAGATGAGTCACTATGACAACTTACTAACACTACTTCAGACAAGAACATGGATTGGTCAGGACTTCAATTTGTTACAGCTTAATAACATTTTGCATTTAACTGCAGAGGTCTGTTAGCACAAGATTTAGAAGATGTGTGGATAATTTAAACACCAATTAAAGGAAAGCTAAAGAAAGCCAAATTCAGGTGTTGCTTCTTCAATGAGTAATTTCTGTTAAGAAAATACTATAAAGAGTCTCTGAGTATAGTTATTTGGAAAGGATGAGAACTTAGAACCAGCATATTTTCCCAAACTGAGAGACTAGACAGGGCATGTTATTAACATTTTTACATTTTGAAATGGAATTTTTATTTATTTCCTGACATTCTGTTGAGACAAGGCTAGGTCTTCAATTTTCTCCCTTGTATTATAAACAAAAGAGCAGCTGAAAGTGATGGGATTCAGAATTTATATCTTTAACAGGTTAATTAGCCAGAGATATCCATGTTACTAAGGAAATGTGTAGAATTTACAGCATTTTAAATTGCTTATAATTAAAAGACAAAGAAACATATTTGAAAATAAAGACATAATTGAATTCAATATCAAACTTGAAATCCACAAAGCAAGGTAATATATTTTATAACTACTCAAAAAATAACTGCAATTATGCACTGATACTGCAAAGATAATACTAAATTGTTCTCTATTATCAAAGATTAACAAAGAAAGAGATGCAGAGTTTAACATAGCAACCAACTTCAATTATTATTCAACACATTGACCAAACACTACAAAACTTTATTAAGCAAACCTTATTGAATAGCTGTCTTAAAAATGCTTAAATCGATAAGAAAGACAAAGTTTATTTGACTTGTAGTCAGATTCTAATTCTACTTTCAACTTTTTCTACAGGCTAAATAATTACAATTAAGCACTGATTAATGCTATAGTTAATAAGAAATTAAAGCATTCTTCAATATTCTCCTCAAACCAAAACAACAATTAGCTAAATATATATTTCATGGTTGACAGGAAAAGCAGACTAGTAAGCAAACATTTTTTAAGTTAAGTAGTATTTCAATCTTTTTTCTTTTAATAAAAACTTAATAGTTTAAGCCCTTATTTTCTCCAGGAGTATTCATATTTTTTAAAAAATATGTTATTGATAATGCTATTATAGTTGTCCCATTTCTCCCCCATCATTCCCCTCCACCCTGCACACCCCCTCCTACCCATATTCCCCCCTTTAGTTCATGTCCATGTGTCATAAGTTCTTTAGCTTCTACATTTCCCACACTATTCTTGCCCTCTCATATTTTAATAATGCATTTTAATTTATTTTGTTCTTTAAAAAATAATTATATGACTTCTGGCCAAGATGGAGGAGTAGGTGGACACACTGTGCCTCCTCTCACAACCAAAATTAAGGACAACAAAAATTTAGAACAAAAAAACCCTCTCAGATAGAAAATTGAATTGTATGGAAGTCCAGCAACGATTCACCCAGACTGGTAAAGAGGGGCAGAGTTGGTGGCCAGCAGCGAGGGATCGTGGCAGGAAAATACAGTGGTTAGTGGTCCTGGATGCGCTGGGGGCAGTTGGCATACACAGGCAACAGTTACCAGATGACCGGGCATGGGGAGGCAACGAGCAGACCCGGGGAGGCACACAAGGCAGCTGACCTGGGTCATACATTTGCGCACAGATAAACCAGGCAAAAATGGTCAGTGAGACTGCCTGCACAACCCAGGGACCCAGCACTGGGAAATAAAGCCTAAAAGCACCAATTGAAAACACTTGTGGGGGTTGAAGTGCTGGAAGAGACTCCCAGCCTCACAGGAGAGTTCATTGGAGAGACCTGCAGGGTCCTAGAACATACGCAAGTCCACGCACATGGAAATCAGCACCAGAAGGGCCCAATTTGCTTGGGGAAAGCAGTGGAGGGGACTGGAATCTAAGAGAGAGAACGGAGCAAGTGCCATTGTTCCCTCTCGGACCCTGCCCCCACATACAGAGTCAAAACCCAGCCACCAGGCTGCCCTGCCCTGTGGGACAACTAAGGCTCCACCCCTCACTACATAACAGCATTGACCAGACCAAAAGAAAAAAAAATGGCTCAAATGGGACAACAGATCAAAGCCCCAGAGCCAATTCATCTATGTGACCAAGAGATAGCCAACCTATCAGATGCACAGTTCAAAGCACTGGTGATCAGGATGCTCACAGAATTGGTTGATTTGGGTCACAAATTAGATGAACAAATGAAAGCTACAATAAGTGAAATGAAGGAAAATGCACAGGGAACCAAGAGTGATGGGAGGAAAACTGGAACTCAAATTAATGGAGTGGAGCAGAAGGAAGAAATAAACAACCAAACAGAAAAGAATGAAGAAACAAAAATTCAAAAAAAATGAGGAGAGGCTTAGGAACCTCTAGGACATCTTTAAATGTTCTAACATCTGAATTATAGGGGTACCAGAAAGGAAAGAGTAAGAGCAACAAGTGGAAAACTTATTTGAACAAAGAATAAAGGAGAACTTCCCTAATCTGGCAAAGGAAATAGACTTCCAGGAAGTCCAGAAAGCTCAAAGAGTCCCAAAGAAGGTGGACCCAAGGAGGAACACACCAAGGCACATCATAATTACATTATGCAAGATTAAAATAAAGGAGAGAATTCTAGAAGCAGCATTGCACAGTCACCTACAAAGGAGTTCCCATCAGACTGTCAGTTGATTTCTCAACAGAGACCATACAGGCAAGAAGGGGCTGGAAAGAAGTATTCCAAGTCATGAAAGTCAAGGACCTACATCCAAGAATGCTCTATCCAGTGAAGCTGTCATTCAGAATGGAAGGGAAGATAAAGTGCTTCTCAGATAAGGTCAAGTTCAAGGAGTTCATCATCACCAAGCCCTTATTATATGAAATGTTAAAGGGACTTATCTAAGAAAAAGAAGATAAAAAATATGACAGTAAACGGACAGCAAACTCAGATATTAACAACCACACCTAAAACAAAAGCAAACTGGGCAAATGGGCAGAAAAGGAGCAGAAACACAGAGATGGAGATCACATGGAGGGTTAGCAACAGGGGAGTGGGAGGAGGAGAGAGAGGGAAAAGGTACAGAGAACAAGTAGCATAGAAGGTGGGTAGAAAATAGAGAGGGGAGGGCAAGAATAGTGTGGGAAATGCAGAAGTTAAAGAACTTATGACACATAACATAAACTAAAGGGGGAGAATGTGGGTGGCAGGCGGTGTGCAGGATGGAAGGGAATGATGGGGGAGAAATGGGACAACTGTAATAGCATAATCAATAAAATATATTAAAAATAATTATATGTCTTTTGAATCATTTAAGACATCATTGCTACAAATAAAAATTCATTGTAATCAAAACAAAATCTTTAGAGAAGATGATTCAATCTTTAAAATAAAGTATTTACATTCTATTCGATTTTTTTTGAAAAATAATTTAATTGCATTGATTTGCCTAATTATAAAGTTATTTAAGCTGGTCTAAATTTGAAGAAGAAAATTTAGGAGATTTTGAAGTTCATGTTTACACATAAAAGCAAAAATTTTAATTAGCACAAGAAAATGTTTTGTTCAGCTCAATTAATTAAAAAGATATCATGATCAAAGAAGGGCATACTCTTCATTATAACCTTAATAAACTGTGGCTGAATTAATTGTTTGCCATGCAAATTAATTATTTCATTTCTGTGACAGGGTTAGGTAAATGGATGGCTTACAAATACCATTCTTTAACATCAAATTTTCTCATTACTATTAATTCTACTATGCCAATTATCTTAACAGAAGTTGCATTCAATATGCGGGGTGAGAGTACAGTTAAAAACAACCTAAAGGTCTAACTTAATCATTTATTCTTTCTAGTGTCTTTTTTCTATTTTGAATTTTCACTGTAAGTTAAGTAAGGATGAGACATAATGGTATACTTTTAATTTTGCATATCTACATTTATTTAGCAATTTGAGTGGATTATGCAGTCCAAGTCTAGGTGAGTTATGAAGTGGGAGAGATTGGCTTGATGTCTTTTCACATTCTTATGCCACCTTTATATTCTATGGTTCATTCTTTTATTAAGTGCTTGAGACCTTCATTCTGCTCACTAATACCTAGAATTCCCCATCACAAGACCCAGGCAACATTTTCTCTGCTGTTCCTTTGTTTTTAAAAATTGCCTAATGCACAATGACCTCACAGAAGATAAAATTTGAATCCCAGAGATGTTAAATACCTTGCCAAAGATCACTCTAAGGAAATTTTATGGATGATCAGATCCTATACTCCAGGTACTTTTTACTCTCCCATATTGCTGTTATTTGATTAAAAGAAAAGGACAAGTCAGCTAAATGCTTTAGGAAAATGACTCTACACCTCTCTGATGGATGCTATTTCCATCAGAGATTATGTGAACAAAGCCCTGGAGTTGTAGAGGGCACGGCATGAGTGACCGCACTTGATGGCCCTGATGTTGATAATAAAAAAGGAAAGATATTTCATAGATTTCAAACAATACTAATTAATGATTAAATATAGTAATTAATGATTAAATATAGAGCACTAGAGGGGAGGAGACATCAAGGATGATTCTAAAACTTTAATTCTGAAAGACTTTTAATTTTAGTAGAATAAAGGGACATAAGGAAAGTGGCAACTATGGGAAGGAAAATGATATATTTATCATTAGATATTTTGTATTTGAAGTTCACATAACACATAAAGACAGAGTTCTCCAGAAGATCATGAAATTATGGTACTAAAAATTGAGAGAAAGAATCACTGAAGATTCAGATGTATTTCCTACTGACAGTGAAGTAAGAATTGAAGTCATGAAATCCCCTGAAAACAGATTACAGAGAAAATAGGAAGAGTCCAAGTATAGAGCATTGGGAAAAGATGCTTTGCTGTTCAAAGAAGTGAAAATTCAGACATAGGAGTATTAATATATAATGCAGAATCAAGGCTTTTGCAATGCTATGGACCTCAAGGATTGGAAGATTTTTAAAGTGGAAAATACAAAGTCCTCTATGAAATAATACCAAGAGGAAATGGTGGACAAAATTTAAAAAGGAACTTGTCAATGAAAATAAAATACAATAAATCTACATGGAGTTGTGCATATGATCAGCTAGTCTCATTCAGCTAAGGCATTTTTCCTTCATTTTAATCTCAGAATATATCACTTATTTTTGCTTGTGCCTCACAACCTTTTGCAGATTGGATACATCCACTTAACAAGGATGTTCACAGTAGTTTGAGTTTTGCCAGTATCTAGAATTTACAAGATCTACATTATCTAACAATGTACAAATTCCAGAATTTGAAAAGAACCTTGACTTAACAATAGGAGCTGGGCAGAGAGGGGGAAGGAAAGAAATATTTCCCTTTATTGACTCTGTAGTCTTATCCTGTGTTATAGGGAAATCTGAAAAGCAACAGTAACCAAAATAATGAAGAAAATGTGGTACATATGTATACTGGAATACTACTCAGCCATAAGAAAATATAAAATACTGCCATTTGTGACAACATGGATAGACCTTGAGAATATCATGCAGAGAGAAATAAGTCAGTCAGAGAAAACTAAGAACCATATGGTTTCACTCATATGTGGGATATAAAACTGAAAGCAACAAAGGAACAAATAAAGCAAACACACAAAACTCATAGACACAGATAACAGTATGGTGGTTACTGGAGGGAAAAGAGGGTGAGGGGGCGATAGAAAAGGGTAAAGGGCTGAAATACATGGCGACAAAAATAGACTTGACTTTGTGCAGTGAACACACAATGTGCTATACAGATGATGTATTATAGAATTGCATGCTTGACACCTATTAATCTAATCAACAAATGTCACCCCAATAATTTAATAAAATTTAAAAAGTAATAATAAAAATTTAAAAAGTGCTCTATTTTTCCGCTTGAACACATCATTATGTAAAACACATAAAATGTATTTGTCATGTTTATTGTCTGTCTCAGTCATTAAAACCTAAGTTTCAAGAAGTTAGGTATTTTTGCGATTTTGTATTTCCAGCATATTGAACTGCATCTGGCACAAGGTAAGTGTTATATAAACCTTTGCGAATAATGCATCTCTTGACTTGAACCACCAAGTACCAAAGTCCTAGACCTTTAAGGGTGGTTTATTTGATCATATGTGATTGTTCACCTTACTCACTGTCTTTAGAGGGCATTAGATTAGAATCTAATGCCTTCATAAGTGGGGACACCATCATTTGTAAAAATGTGTAATCACAAAATCTGTGCTTGTGCTCACATAATATATCTATAGCACTACACACAGTAGACATCCATGTATACACAATCATCCCAGATAAGTGTGGAGTATAAAGGAAAAATGTCAACAAGCAAGTGTTAAATTCTAATGAATTATAAATGTCAAAAAAGAAAAACTAGCATGAAATTTAAATTTTAAAAGTACATTAAAAACTAATCTAATACTTTTGAATTTTAGGTATCTTTTGAAGTTTCACAAAGTTTTTTTGGCATTAGACATTGTCCATGAAACCCAGATGTATCTCATTATGGACTAGCCTATATTTTAAAATACAGATTATATATGTACATTTGCCAGGAAAGAAATTATAATTTGTATCAAATTTCAAAAATTAAAGCAAAATGATATTGATAAATGAGATCTTTTTAAATAATGTTTTTTTTTAAACTCATACACAGTAATTTTTCTATCAGTCAACAAGCGCTTAAAATCTGAAGTATATACTGGGTGTATGCTATGTGGTCCAGTTAGGCCCTTGGGTTAAACAATAGATTCAAAGTGTTCATGCACCTTTAGTTAAAGTAACATTTGTAACTGTTAAAATGTATAGTCCTATAAGAATTTTCATCATCCTGTCTGATATTACTTCAGAAAAAATCAAATTTTAATATTGAAATGATTTCAAAATTTATTGGCACAAATATGAGCCATCCTATTTCATGTTTGTGAAAATGTATTTAAAGAATATGAAAACATACATTTCTTACTATGTGGTATAACATCATAAATTATTGACAGCTTTCCTTTTACTAGTTAAAATATGGAGCATTTGGTCTGATATTTTAAGTATTTTACACGTTTACATAAATAAAATTTTTGTTGTTGACAAAAATTTTTGTCAAAAATTTTTTGACAAAATTTTTTTGTCATTTTATAGTTGTTGTGATCCCCAGCCTTATCTTACTACAAATGTAAAAGTTTCCTTTTGCAAATTAATAACAAAAATACATGAAAAAGTCCTAATTTGAAATTGTTCTTATCCCATTTAACTATTTATAATGCTTCTTTATATTTTTATAGGGTTTTTTTAATTAGCTTTCATGTATTTAATATGTGATGCTTTATGTTCCTCCATTTATAGAATATTAGTCTTCTGACATGAGACAGACATATAACTCCTGTGGAGAGTTCCCAAATTTTATCATGCTTTTCCTGATATATGGATAATCAGATCAAAATCTGTCTAAAGACCTTATGAGATAATGGCTGTTGGTTTTAGATTCATTTTTTTCTCCTTTCTACAATTCTTAATTCCATACATAATGTTGATATGAGCAAAGTGTGATTTCATTCCTTTTTTTTTTTTTTTGGTAGTCTCTCTATCTTGCTGGCATTACTCCTTATATAGTGATACTAAAATGTGAAGCTTTATTTTAACAGAGAGAAAAATATTTAACTTTTCCCAAGATCTTATGCAACTTTTTTTTCACTTTAAATTGATATTAATGCAGGTGCTGATTTAAGGCTGCTCTTAGCTGGTGAAAAACACCATTATCTGCAGAGCAGGGATTGCATTTATCATCAAGTTTGCAGTTTTGTTTTCAGATTCAAGGATTTAATCAGTGGACCTGTAGCTAAATGATTTCCATGAAAAATTCACTCTGTTATTTTAGGTGCTCCTCCTGCCTTAAACACCAAATTTGTACTTTTCTGCACATATTTACTTACCTTCCCCTGTACTACACAGGCACTTTAATATACTTTAATTTCTTTAATTTGCTTCTTAAATATTTTATACATCTTAAAATTATATACTTTAATCCCATAATATTGTTATAACTGCTATTGTTGTAACCATGACTTAACATTTTAATTAAGGAACAAAGGGTATGTATTCTGCCTTTTCTCAAGGCTGCAGCCAACACTCTGTTTTCTTATAGTGTGCAAATAAAGCACCATGTTTACATTTCTTTTTTAATTATATTTTATTGATTATACTATTACAATTGTCTGGATTTTCCCCCTTTGCCCCCCTCCACCCAGTACCCCCTACTCCCTCGGGCAATCCCCCTCCACAATTGTTCATGTCCACAGGTCATATGTACAAATTATTTGGCTACTCCATTTCCCATACTGTAATTTACATCCCTATGGCTATTTTGTAACTACCTATTCCTAGTTCTTAATCCCCTCACCTGTTTACCTATTTCCCCCTCCCCTCGCCCGTCTGGCAACCAACCAGTAATTAACTTTTCTCTCGCTTTTAAGAGTCTCTCTTTATCTTTAACTTTTGGCCTTCCAATTATGATGTGTTTTGGGGTGAGCCTCTTTGCATCCATCATAATTGAGACTCGTTGCACTTCCTGGACTTGCATGTCTATTTTCTTCACCAAATTAGGGAAGTTTACTTTCACTATTTTTTCATATAGATTTCCAATTTCTTGCTCTTTCTCTTCTTCTGGTACTCTGATGAGGTAAATGTTTGACCTCTTAAAGTTTTCCCAGAGGCTGTTTATATTATCCTCACTTTTTGGATTATTTTTCTTGTTGTTTTGCATGGTTGTTTTTTTGCTTCCTTAGGTTCCAAATCATTGATTTGGTTCTTGGCTTCATCTACTCTACTCTTATTTCCCTGTAAATTGTTTTTCATTTAATTAGCGTATCCTTCATTTCTGACTGGGTCTTTTTATGCTGCTGCTGGGGACATCACTAAGTTCCTTTAGCATCCTTATAAACAGTGTTTTGAACTCTGCAAATGATAGATTGCTTGTCTCCATTTTGTTTAAGCTTTTTTTTTTTTTTCCTGGAGTTTTGATCTGTCCTTTCATTTGTGCTATATTTTGGCAGCCTCCCTGTGTTTGTTTCTTTATATTAGGTAGAGCTGCTTTGACTCTGTGTCTTGGTGGTTTGGCCTAATGTAGTAGGTGTCCTCTAGGATCCAGTGACATAGCCTCCCCTATCACCCAAGCTGGGTACTGGATCCTTCTGTTGTAGTTTAGTCTTGGTTGCTGTTGGCAAGTCAATGGAAGGAATTTTCCCAGCCAGTCAACTGTAAGGACTGGCTGCGACCACTGACTGCCAACCTCAGCCCTCCATGGGGTCAGCTGTGAGGCGCAGTGTGGCAATGTTCAGACATAGTCTGCAGTTGTCCACTGAGTGAGTTGGCCCTCGAGTCCCCTGGATGGTGCAGGCCAAGGTCAGCCCCCACCTGTGTTTCACCCAGGGCACTCTGTCTGAGTTGTAAAGTGATCTGTGATGGCTGCTATTTGTGCTGGGCTTAGAGATTCTGAGGTGAAGCCAAGCTGAGACTCTAGTCTGTTGGTGCTAGAGCTCACTGAAGCCAGCTGTTGCTTGTTTGATAGGATTTAGGAGCCAAGACCAGCCATTCTTATGGAAAAGCAGCTTGTGTGGGCCTGTAAGTTGGGTGGGGCAAAGCCTCTGTGAACCTCCAAGGTAGGTCACAGTGTTAGCAAGGTTAGTGAAATCTCAGATATGGCACCAGCCTACCACCTCTGTGGGGGGAGGGCTCGACAAGGGGACAATAGCCTCTGCCTGCCCCAATGCTGGACACTTCAGTCTCTTCCTGGGTACCGCTGGTGCCCTTCAAGCTGCCTCCCAGGAGCTAGAGATCAGAACACAGCAAGTCTGAGCAGGTGAGTCCGTGTGTGGTTTCTCCAAGAGGAACTGCTTAGAGCTCCAGCAGCCTCCTCCACCAACTCAATCCCTACTGGTTTTTGAAGCCAGAAGTTGTGGGGACTTATCTTCCTGACCCTGGATTCCTTGGCTGGGGAGACTGGTGTTGGTCTGGGACTCTTTGCTCCCAAGATATCCCTTCCAAATTTTTATCCACGTGCATGTGGGCCCAGCTTGTTCCACATCTGTGCCCCTCCTACCAGTCTGGATGGACGTGGTATCTTCAATTTTATAGTTGTCAGATTTCCATTCAATTTGATTTCTGACATTCCTGAGTGATGGTTGTTCTACATTTCAGTTGTAATTTTAATGTGGTTGTGCGAAGAGGTGAGCTATGTCTGCCTACATCATCATCTTCACCAGAAGCCTCCCATGTTTTCATTTCTTATCTAGTGCTTTTAAAGCTTAGAGAAGTCTGTTTTTGGAAGGGCAGTGGGGAGGCTGCTTAGCACAAGCCTTGAGGACCCACAGCTGTCCCTAGTAAATCTACAATTTTTTTTTTTGAAGAGAGCTGGAAAGGATGGGAGGAAGCTCAGGAAGTGGCAGATTTGTACTCCCTCAGCCCCCTCTCCTTCTGGTCCTTTTCTTCTCAGGAGAAGAGGTGCTTCCCAGCCTCCCATCTTTGTTTTGCTTTCCCTTTCCATCCTTGTGAAAGCCTCTGCTTGCACTGAAATTTGGAAGATGAGTTTTTGAGGACAAAATTTCCCTTATCATTATGAATTGCCAGTAACTACTTTCCTTCTCCCTACCTGTCTCATGAATTTGGCTTTCACTGAGACAGAGGTAGCCTGGCCTGGGGGAGGGTCCCTTCAAGGTTACATAATCAGTGTTCATAGATTTACTCCCAGATTGAAATCCTTCTCTTTCCCCCCTTGCTTCATGTATAAAATTTCACCTAGAATCATTTATTTTTCTGCATCAAGAATAGTTCTTATGGTTACCTTTTAGATTTGTCTGCTGTTAGCAAATTATTTACACTTTCTATGCATATACCATTGTTATCTTCATTCTTAAAAGCATTATCTATGGTGAGAGAAGTTAGGCATGGCAATTGCATCATTTAGCTTCTTGGAGATATTCCATTGCCCTGTGACCTCTAATGCTATTCAGTAGTCACTCAATCATTTCTTTGAAATTAATCCCTGGCTACTTTTAATATGGTATGCTTTGTTTCCTTCAGTCTATGGGACATTATCTCACAAAAAATTCTTTGTGGCCCATCTTTTCCTTTTTTCCCTAATGTTTCAGCTAAGTGACTTTCTCATTGTAACCTGTTATCTATTCTTTATTTCCATATTTTGCCTCTCTTGCCTTTTTTCTAGCTCAACTGTGTATAACCTGCTATTAAAATCATACATTGTCTTCTTTGTTTTAGTTCCATGATTTCTAGTTAATTCTTACTCATGTATGCAGTATTACTCTTTATATTTTCCCCTTCCTTTCTCTAAATTTGAAAGTTATTTTTATTCCCCTGAATTCAGTAAGCATAATTGCATTGCAATCTATATGTAATAATTACCATTACCAGATTTCCTTTCAACCAACTTCTGTCATATGTTATTCTACTGATTCCAGCTTGCATATTTTTGTTTTTCTCTTTTCTTTAATATCTTTAATTGTTTCTTTAGACAATTATTTTCAGAAACAATTTGAGTCCTAATATGTTTCTATATTCTTTTGAACATGATTTTGTTTTCTTCTGCTAGTCAGGGACTTGTGCTAGCCAAAAAGACTAACACTTGAAAACTGTTTGTGTTGGTCAGATGGCCCGCCAGACCTAGTACACACCTCACTTCCAGAAGGCAGATTGCCCAATTTTCTGAAAACAGCAAGGAATGTCTGTCCCACAAGGGCTTTTACCTTTGCCAGTCACTTAATACTAGCTCACAGCTCTCTAACTTACTGAGTCGCCAGGATGGCAGATTTTCTCTCAGAAATAACCGGAGGACGGGCGGGATGCTCCACTACAAAGGAGGCAGTGTGGTCCTGGCTCTCAACACAAAGTCTCCATGCTGGTGGCTCAAGACTCTGAGCGCTAGTGTCTGCTGCCTCTCCGCTGTCTAGTATAATTGGAAATATCTCTAAGGAAGCAGTGATTCATTCTCTTCCTCATTATTATATAAGAACCTCATTAGTGTAGTAGGATGCTTTCAGGTCCAGGTTTTTAGGTGCATTTTCAGGAGCTGCTGTGAATCACGTAGTTCACCTTGCTGGAATTGGATTTCCCTCAGATGTTAGTTTTTCGTAGTCTTTTTAAATACATGAATTATATTTGGAAAAAGTTAACAATTTTAAAACTTATGTTGGGGATCTTAAAAATGTTGTTAACTTTCGTCCTAACAATTCTACTCTGTTAGTTTATTTAAAGGGAAGAGACAGACAAAGAAACAAACAGAAACCTATAGAAAACCTTTGTACAAAAATTTATTGATTATAATTTTTAAGCTTTAAGAAAATTGAAAACAAATCATGTATTAACTAAAAGGGGGAATGTGTGAACTGTGGTTTATCCATACAATGGATGAATATTTACCAATTAAAACTTTTTCTCTATAAGCAGGCTACCTAAAATTCAGAAAATAAAATTTTATATACTATGTAGCTGAAATTATATGAATAAAAGAAATAGAACTATAAATTTAAAAATGCTAGGAACAAATGACTAAACATCTATAGCAGTTATTTTGAATCTTGATTTTTATTTTCATTTGTTTATGTTTTAAATGATAAAATAAAGCCATAATACTTTTAAAATCAGAATAATATTATTTTCAATCTATCTGAAAGGAACTACAGCAATATATGAGATCTGTCCAGAAAGCATACAGCCATGCAATATGAAAAGTTGAGACATTTATTGAAGAAGATACAAGATACAAGAAACATTGTACATAGGACAATGACACCTCAGTCCCCTTCAAAGTAGACACCTTGGGACCTCATACAATTCTACTAGCATCTCTTCCACTGTTCAAATACTCTGCAAAATTCTTTGTTGGAATTGCTATAAGCTGCCCTGTCACATTTTCCTGAATCTCATTGATGGTCTGAAATCCCTTCCCCTCCAAAGGTGATTTTAGTTTTGGCAAAAGTCAGAAGTCACAGGATGCCAAATCTGGGCTGTAGAGGGGTTGAGTCACCTGGGTGGATTAATGTTTTGCCAAAAACTCTGCTTGAGACATGATGCATGAGTGGGCATATTGCCATGATGAAGCTGCCAATCACCAGTTGCTCATAGCAGAGGCCTTCTGAATCATCTCAATAGTTTCTGTGGAAGAACATTCAAGCTTACCACAAAATTTGATACAGATTTGTTGCTCTACTCACTCAGTCATTTTGAATGTGATGGCCACACAGTACACAAGCTCACTCAAGGGTGTCTCCTGCCCCCACTGACTAGTACAGTGAAGTTGTCATTGTTCACACATGCTCATTCCAGTCCACTCTTCTTGGCTGCCAGGTAACATCCATCTTGTGCAAACTGTCCTTGCTGTATTAACAATGGCTGGACTTTTTTCTGGACAGACCTCATATAATTAGTAATTTTAATCAGGTAGTGGGAATTTATTTCCCTCCTTTTTCAGTTTATTTTTTTTTATATTTCACAAATTATGTACTCCTGCTTATAATCAAAATATACTGTTTTTAAGCTAAATTTTAAAAATCCAAGCCTTTATTTCTCCCTGAAAGTAATGTCACATAGGCTCTTGCTTATATGTGTTACATAAAACTGTCCCTAAAATAAGGTTACACTCATCAAAAGCATATGTGGTAAATTTCTGCAAAAAATGTTCTAGGCACTCTGGATACCTGTTAGTATTTACAATAACAATTCACAAAGGCAATCAACATGAACTGACAGGAATTTTTTTCAAGTTTTCCTTTTCCCCAAAAACAATTTGGCTAAAAAATAAATGCACTTACACTGTTTAAATAAGGCCTGAATTAAAAGAGCATTTATTATGGCATCACTTTTAATTATTTCCTCAACATAAAAATACAGCTAAATATGGAAAGCATATTTTAAAGTCTTTATATCAAAAGCAAAATGCCATTTGATATCCAAAAATAGTTCACTTTCTAGAGCAAACCCTTTGTGCAATAAGTACAATAATACTGAAGAGTAATATATGTTGTTGATATAAAGCCTAGTACAACCTGCTTGTCCATGCTCCATGTTCCTCTCCTTTCCAGCATTGAAAGGCCTCTTGCAAAGATCTTAACACACTTTATCTCATTGTAAATCATGAGAGGAAAAAAGATATAATTCTGTCCACTATTGTCTTGGTATCTAAATCTAATGTCCTAATCATTCACCTTCCACTAATTCTAATTTTATTTTCCTGATCACTCTTGGCAACAATTCTGTTTCTAATGCTGTAGTAGCTGCTATGTAATCATTCATCTCACATAGTGTTTATGAACCCACAGATATTACTTTGTTCACAATAGTCTTTAGTTACAGAAATAAAACAAATCTAGTCATCGGAGAGGTGCAAATTAAAACCACAACGAGATACCATCTAACATCGTTGAGAATGGCCATCATAAACAAACAACAAGTGCTGGAGAGGTTGTGGAGAGAAGGGAACCCTAGTGCACTGTTGGTGGGAATGCAGACTGGTGTAGCCACTGGGGAAAACAGTATGGAATTTCCTCAAAAAACTAAAAATGGAACTGCCTTTTGACCCAGCAATTCCACTGCTAGGATTATATCCTAAGAACCCTGAAACACCAATTCAAAACAACCTATGCACTTCAATGTTCATAGCAGTGCAATTTACAATAGCCAAGTGCTGGAAGCAACCTAAGTGCCCATCAGTAAATGAATGGATCAAAAATACTATGCAGCAGAAAGAAAGGAGGACCTACCCTTTGTGACAGCATGAATGGAACTGGAGAGCATTATGTTAAGAAAAATAAGCCGAGTGGTGAAAGACAAATACCATATGATCTCACCTTTAAGTGGAACCTAATCAACAAAACAAACAAGCAAGCAAAATATAACCAAAGACACTGAAATTGAGAACAGTGACCAGAGGGGAGACGGGAGGGGATAATATGGACAAAGGGTGAAGGGTTTGCGGGAACAACTATAAAGGACACATGGACAATAACAAGGAGGGGAGTGGAAACAGGGGAGGGAGATGGGGAGGGCTGGGGTGGTGGAGAGGGGTGGGAGGAAAAGGCAGAAAACTGTACTTGAACAACAATAAAAATGTTTATTAAAAAAATAAATGAAACAAACGAAACAAAAAAAAAAAAGTTGTACGCCCTTGAATTGTTTCTTGCCTGGTCAGAGTTTTACTGTGACCTCAACATAAGAGACAAATTGCTACTGAGCTGTAATTAGGATACTAAGGTGGTTTAACTTTTACAAAAACAGAATGTTGCTCTTTTGCAAATGAATTCTGTAAAATATAGTTTTATTTATTTATATTTTGTACAGGTCAATAATTCTCAAACACACATTTGGTAACTCTGGATATTTGTGTAAACAAATCAGTAAATGCTTTTATATCTTAAATTTGTCAAGATTTTAATTCTGTTTTATTCACAAAATTTGTTGACCAGGGAGTTCTGTGCCAAACTTGAATATCAAAGTTTTAAACACAAATACCTTTTGTGTGACCTAACATATTTATAAAATCAGTCTATATTTCTATCCATTCACATATTTGCACCCTACCTTGTCTAAAAGGTTTTAAAATTATATATGGATATATGTATAATCTTATTATAATATAATCATCTTATAATAATATGTAAAATACATAATGTTTGAAATAATAATCTTATTATAACACACATAATCTTATTATAATATATAATAAATATAATAACATTTATTATATAGAGAGATACAAATCATTATAAAATTAATAGATAATAAAGGTAGAACAAAGGGAAAATGATGAAAATAAAGGTAAAGTAAAGCAAACATGACATTATTACATGAAAAGCCCATCAAGGAGGTTCTATATATCTGTAGGCTGAAAAATACAAATTTTATCCTAATTTATAATACAGTTAATTTTAGTAATTAATATGACATTTAAAAATCAATAATATAATTTACTAAAAAAAAAGTTTACTTAAAGAATTATCATTCTTCCTGATACTAAGACCAAAGAGAAATTACTTCTGTGAATTCCCAGAAAATGGGTACTTTATTATCCAAATAATAATTTTATAGAAAACAAAGCAAGTTGGTCAGTGGTGCTGTTTTTTATGCATCAGGTTCATTCTAGATGAATGGGAAAAAAACACCAACTCAAAGTTCCTGCAAGATTCTTTTCTATAAATAACAGTTCTCATATTAAGCATCTTTCATGTTCAATGGCAGCGGTTCCACGATTTTAATTCTTGGCCAGTTTCAAATTAAGGGAAGAGCCACAGGCACTATCAGTTGAGCTAGCATTATGTGTGACATGAACTCTAGATGGAGCAACCTAGCAATGATGTACCTAAGGAGAAAGTCACTGTCATCTCTGCCCAGAAATGAAGGAGTCTACACGAGCTAGCTAAAGTGTCTCTTAAGATGAGTTGTGGCTCTAGTCACAACAGGGGCTCCAACTTGCAGCTCTATAGGTGGTGTTGTGCATAATACTCTTCTTGTTGGTATGTGGCCTAAAGGATTGCATCCATGGTCCTTGCTTTTGCATCATTATGAATGCATACACTTTGGTAACAATGATTTGGTTATACCAGTTTAGTAACATCAATCCCTCAACAACACAACTTAAGTTTCAGTTATCATAGTGCATGAGTTTTAGGTAATTACACAGTAGTATAAACTCGATTACTAGCTTGTTGGTCCACAAATCAGTAAATTAATAATAGATTTATGCCATAGTCCATGATGAACCAGGTCACTTGTTTCAAAGTCTAATGGTGATTGATTTGTGAGCAACTGTTAACAAATTCACACACATAGCAAGGTATGTACTGCAGTTGTGTTGCCTTCTTGTGTCCTAGTGGTAAGTCCATGTGACATTTTACAAAAAAAAATGTATAATTCAAAGAGAAAAATGGTCAACAAACATAAAAGTGTAGTAAAAAGAAAAGAAGGAGAAAGAGAAAGAAGAGAGAATGGAGGAGAGAAATAAGGGGGAAAATAAGTGGTAACACTGGAAGTGAAATTCAAATCTACTGTAAATAGACTAACAGAAGAAGGAGCTGAGTGTGGTTTTGTTGACACTGGCACCATTCAAGGGATTCTAAGCATGTAGGTACAGCAAATTAGTGAAGATGAACTTGCTGATGTACTTGAGTAAAGTAGTTGTGGTGAAAGAATGATGTCTTAGAGGCAGCGATGCCAACAAAAACTTCACATTAAAGAAACTCTTAGAAGTGTTTCATAAAATTCAAAGCACAAAGGATAAAATGTTGGAAGCTGATCCAAACTTTGAAAGGAGTAATCCTCTAGAGCATACAAAAGGTGCTCACTTCATACTGTAAATTAAACAAGGAGAAGAAAAGGAGAGTGTCATTCAAACTATTCTTGATACATTTCTTTTTACAAATAAATAATACACTAATTTTCAATGTCTCTAATCTTTTAAATTACAGTATGATAATTAAACATTGTTACTATTTTTATATATCTATACATTTATAACCAGTAGTAACATAGTTTTTAATGTTTTGACAATTTTTTGAGAAAGAAAAGTGTTCTTTATGTTTATTTTCCTTTAACAAGCATGTTTTTACACTTTATAGTCATTACATGCTTTAAAGTTAAAGATGACATTTTGGAGATTAAGTAAAACTTTGATGTTAACAAATGACTCACTGGCAACAAATTTTAAAAGTCACAGCAAAACCCTAAGTCTTCCATTGATTATTAAAACTGCTTTACATTGTTACATAATGCATGGCCATTTTTGCAGACCACATTGCTTTGCAAAGAAAGGACTACTTGTATTAAAATTTGTAAGTATAGGGGAACTCAATTCAGAGAAATGCAATATGTCTCCAGCAGCAAAGGCATCTAGGAAATGTTGGACTCTCATTCTCTGTGACTATTTAACTCTTTGTAACCTTAGACTTGTCTGACTGACTACCCAGAAAACCTGAATGACACCCAAAGACAAATGTCATGCCCCTAAGATAGAGGTTAATGAATGTATAGAGTGTGATAACTGTCTGATGTTATCTTTTAACTTAGAAATGTGTTGCTCTTTCTGGTGGTCTGCATGACTATCCATCATATGGTTTTACTATTTACCCCTATAAAAAGGGATCCTGTCCTGGAAGGGGCATGGATTTTCCCCACCTGCCACCACTGGCAGCAGCTCTGCCTGTGTGTGTAAATTTCTCCTATTAAAGCTCTTATGAATTTGAATAAGGCCATGTATCAGTTCTTCAGAATTGATCCTGAATTTAGACTTTTGGGGCTTTCCCCAAACAATAAGTAAATAAATAGATAGGATACAGTATTGGTAAAAATAGAAATAAATGTAATGTATGAGCCTTGGCCAGTGTAGTTCTGTTGGTTGGAGCATCATCCTATAAACTCAAAGATCATGGGTTCAATTTCTGTTCAGGGAACACATCTGGGTTGTGGGTTCAGTCCCTGGTCAGAGTGTGTACAAGAAACAACTGATTGATATTTCTCTCTCATATCAATGTTTCTCTCTCTCTTTCTGTTCCTCTCCCTCTAAAAATCAATAAGCATGTCCACAGGTGAGGATTAAAAAATGTAATGCATAAAAAAACATTTTGAGTTATTATAATAAAATGCAGAAATCTAAAAGGAAATATATTCATTTTAACAATGTTCATATATTCTTTAAAAGTGACAAGCAATATTAAAAGGCAACAAACTAGAAATGCATATTTATAACATGCATGATATAACTAAGATAAATAATTAAAAATGCCTACCTCAAGGAAAATTTCATCATCTTTTGGGTAAAGGGGCTACTATGTTTGACTATTTTCAGGGATTCATATGTATAAATATTAAAAAAAAAGAATCCAATCAACTCCCAACTATTTGACTGATCTCAGGACATGTTTCATATTAGGAGATAATTTTACATTTTCTTGGTTGTTATTTACAGGAATTCTAAAGAGGGCAGATGCATTTACTGATGTGTAATTTGCTTAATTAACAAAAGAGGAAATTAAAAAGACTAATGAACATTTGAAGATACATATAATTGCACAGGAAAAGTTGATCCATTAAATAAATGATATGAAATTTTTGAAAATTTTTACCTATTTACTCAAAATATGAATAACCAGAAAAAAGCAGACAAGAAAAAAATTGACACACCTGTAAGAATTGCCTGAGAAATTACAAATGAATACAATTGTTTGAGGAAGAAATTTGTCAACATAAAACAAAGTTTCAAAAATCTGGATTTCTAATGACCTAATTTTACTTCTACAAATCTATCTTCAAGAAATAATTATGGGTTTGTAAAAAATAAGTTCATATTTAGGAATGTTTATGATGTAGAATAGAAAATGAAATAAAATTTCAACAGTCAATAAAAAGAATTACTAGGTGGTCATGTTTTCATAAATTCAAATATCATTCATCTATTATAATTTATAAAGTTCCCAGATTCATTTTTGAAAACATCTAAGTTCATGTGCAATAACTCGAGAAGAGTGTAGGCTCTGTACACTCTGAGAGAATTGTCTGAGCGTTTTGAAGAATCTGATAAATCATTTAAAACAAAAGAGTAAACACAGACCACTGCTTCTGACACTACGTGTGGTGAAAGACCAGTGTTATTGCTGTTTCTTTTTTAATCCCAACTCACTGTAGACCAATTCTTTTTAAAAATCTATAATAAAATGAATCCATAGAAAATTGAAGTAAAGTGACTTGCTACATGCAATTGTTAGTTTCTTATTCAATAGATAAAAAGTATTATGTCATATTGTTATGCAAGTTTCCAAAAACTTTCAGTTTCTGAACTGATCACAGACTGATGATGATGAATTTGCAGACTGACAAATTGTGGAACACAACTTGAACAACACTGCAATTGGTCGGCCTTCTATTGTCTCCTACAGAGTGTGGCTCTTATTAATGGCGAAGCTTTTAATTCACTAAATGTTATACATGTTTATATTTTAAATTATTATAATAACTAACATATTGAAGGCTTACTATGCCAGACACTAATTTTTTTAACAAAAATATTCAAAACTCAAAATAACCATGTAAGATAAATAAAATTAATGCATTCATTTACAAATACACTGAAATTAAATAATTCTCCCAAGGACATACATTTAATCAGTAGCAGACCTGGGATTTGAACAGAGGCAGCGTCTCTAAATCCACTTTGTGCTACATCCTTCTGTCCCTTTCCATGCCAAATTGCCTCATGCCTGCAAGCTGAACTGCTCAGAGCCATGATGTAGAATTTGAGCACTGAATTTGGACAGTGGAAAGATGGAGGTCTTCTGGTAGCAGGAAAGAATTCACAGACTGACACACTTTAAAAGAAGAATTAGCCCTGGCTGCTGTGGTTCAGTGGATTGATTGTCTGCCTGCAAACTGAAGAGTTTCTGGTTCGATTCCCAGTTAGGGCACATGCCTGGGTTGTGGGCCAGGTCCCCAGTAGGGAACCCATGACTGGCAACTGTCTATCAGTGTTTCTCTCTCTCTCCTTCTCCCTCTCCCTCTCTCTAAATAAATAATTTAAAAAAAAATAAAATAAGTAGAATAAATTAATGTAGGATGTATTCTAACAACTTCTTTATCTATTCTAAGATATTTTTGATAAATTTAGATCTTCAAACCCCCCAAAATATTTGGTGTAATTGGATATATGGGGAAAGTATGAAAGGACCTGAGGTGCATTTCTCTGTTCTAGTTATCACTTTCATCCATTGTGCTATATATTCCACACCAAAATTAATGTGTTATGTGTTACTTTTTTTTTAAATTAGAAACTTAGTTTCTTTCATTTCTTTCTGCTTATCTGTTTTTGTGGATTTCGTGTACAGAGGGCTTTATTAACTATACAAGTCAGTTCATGACTCACACCAATGTGAACAAGACGCCTCTTGTTTTATTTTAATTTTGATTTCCTTTTGTCCCAATTCCTTATTACCATTTTTGTTCACACCAAGAAAGGCAACCATTTTAATAGGTTATTAGATAGATGACTGATAGATAGATGGTAGATATAGATGATAGATAGATAGATATCAAGGTATCTCACCTATTTATTTTTTTAAATATATCTTTTTATTGTATACATTCTTATAAATATATTTTTTATTGAGGCATATAAATTTCCTTTGGCTGTCATAACAGATTGCAACAAACAGTGATTAAACAGTACACATTTACTATTTTATAGTTCTGCAAGCTAGAAGTCTAACATAGACTCTACTGAGCTAAAATTGTGGTGGCAGCAGGACTCCACTTCTTTCTGGAAACTCTAGGCTTCTGGAATCTCTTTGGTTGATCATTTGGGTTCTTGGCACAATTCAGTTTCTTTCAGGAATAGGACTGTGATCCCAATTTTCTTGCCGGCTGCCAGCTGAGAACCTTCCCAGCTTTTAGATCCCACCTGGAATCCTTGGTGAATGGTCTACTTTCTACATCTTCAAAGCCATCACAATGGTCCAGTCCTTTTTGTGCTTGAATCTCTGCACCTTCTTTCATCTTCATCATTCTCATCTAGCTGAGATAGGTTCTCTAATTTGAAGAATTAATGTGATAAGTTTAGGCCAACTGGATAATACAAAATAATCTCCCCATTTCAGAATAATCTCAAAGGCCTGCATTCAGGATCACATTTTAAAGCCTTTTTTGGTACATAAAATAATGTATACACAGTTTCCAGGGGTTAGAGCATGGACAGTTTTGGTGGGGGAGGGTCTCTATTCTGTCTACCACATGCAGCCTTGATATAGTTCTAAACCACAGGTCTTAGCAAGGCTACTATAAAACATTTTGATTTTTTTTGTACTTAAACTGCTTCATTCATTAATTTTT
Organism: Anoura caudifer; assembly: GCA_004027475.1. Classification (NCBI taxonomy): domain Eukaryota; kingdom Metazoa; phylum Chordata; class Mammalia; order Chiroptera; family Phyllostomidae; genus Anoura; species Anoura caudifer. The sequence goes on along the minus strand of PVKU01001521.1, from coordinate 77,252 downwards.
ATGTTGTGTATATTATTCTGACTTTTGCCTAACACAGTTTTATGAATCACATGATGCTTTTTGGTTAACTCCTGGAGGAGACACCTATATATCTACTTTCATATTTTAATGAAACAAAAGTGGGGGCAACTCAATAGCCCCATGTACCACCAGTATAGTAGAGGGGTTGTACTTTAGATCATGGGCTGGCAGACTGATCAATAACAAACTATTATCTGTCCAGCCAATAATTTAGCTATAAAATGCACACACACACAATGTGAAGAATTACTAAAGTGAAAAAAATTGACCCAGAGTCAGACTGACCATGGTTTTGAATACACTGAAGGAGGAAATTTTGACATGCTTATCTGAATCTAATTGCAAATTCAAATCTCTATATAGTCATTTATCTTTAAGTTCTAAGCTATTACATTTGATCTGTTATTTATGATCTCATTTAGATTTCAAAAAAAATCCATACTTCATTACACATCTTAATTTATACTTTACCTTAAAATTTTGGTTACTCTTTGAGCCAAGAGCACAACATTTGTTCATGTGCAAAGGAGTTATGAACCACTACCAAAGGTGAATAAATGCATTTTTACAATGAAAACAGAGTTATTGGTCCAAACTTGGTGCCTAAATGGTGATCTGAATAGCGATGAAAAAGACACCACTTTTTCTGATAGTTCCAAGGCAGAATCTTCCTGTGGGTTCATGGCTGTTGACCATCCATTTCCCAGAGCAACTACAGGGGTAGAGGAAAGAGGGGATATTGATGGCTGTCCTGGGTTCTTTTCATTAGCTCTAATCGATGAAGGCTGATATGATTGCTCCTTAACTCTGAACTTGTCTGAAGTCCAGCAGCAGAACACCGTGCATACCTAATGTACTAACAAGAAACAAAAGTTAAAGGTTCTTTTCTCTCTCTCTTGTGATACTAAAGGGCAGTAGGTCAGACGGCACTAAAAAAAATCCAGAGGCACAAACTTAGCAACACAGAATTCCTAATGTGCATTTCACAAATGGTAGAAACACACTATGTTTTCTTGGAGGGAGTGTGGAGAGAGTCAGTTTATTTCACAAATGCCAATTCCCATCACAGTTGGCACCTTTGGTATTTATGAATTATTTGGTATTTTTCATTCAGCTCAGGAATTTCTGCATTCTGAAAACAAGCAACTCAAAGAACGCAAGTTGCCTAGTCTGCTACTGCCAATCACCACTCCTCACTCCACAGAGATTTACTCAAAGGAGAATACAGCTTCACATCTCCCTTTAGGCAAGTTTCCTTCTTATTGCCAGTGTAAGTCCAAGTAGATTCTTGACTGTCCTCTAAAATTCTGACAAATACTAAGGAAAGAAAATAGTTGTACATTTCTGAGAATGGAAAATGTTCATAAATAATATTAGGTAAAGTAATAATTATAAAATTTACTGAATATAAAGCAGTAGCATTACATGCATTTGGAAATAACACAGTGCAAAGACATTTCATGCCAAGGTTTTAATGAGCACATTAGTGAATGCATTGTTGTTTTCAGAGCCTGATTAATTTCTGAGCACCATAATGGCAAAACAATCTCTCACTCCCAAAGGAGCATATTACAAAAGCTCTTTCAGCTTCACCTCATGACAAAGGAATTTTCAGAATGATTAAACCAAGGTGTCATGACCTAAGGGGGAAAATAATAAGCTCATTGGTAACCTGTTGATAGAATAGCCTGTGGGATGATCTTTGCAACTAAAAATCTTTTTAGTGCATTATAGAGTCTACCATCAGCAAAAATTGAGAGCAAAACAATAATTATCAAAATCCAACCAGCTATTAATTTCCATTTACTAGGCAAAAGTATTTCTCATATTCTGAGGTGAGAAAGCACAAGAGTTTGTTTTTTTTTTAAGAATAAATTATGCTAGATGAATTATAAATAGCAAGAATTATAAACACTTAGATTAACAGATAATTTTCTTTAAGAAATGACATGGTACCCTAACTGCAACATGACTGAGATGAATGCCTGGGGGTGAGCCTACAAATACCACATAATTTCATGAGCAACTGGGAGGTCTAAAATTCTTATGCCCTTTATATTTTCTAACTGACGTAATTGCTTGCTTCAGTGCACAACTGCAAAAAAGAAATGAGACTTTTTTTTTCTTGTGAAAAATTATACCTATTTGCTTGTGAAAGCCCTGAAGCAGTTTTGGCAGATATGCACCCAACATAGGAGCACCCAAACATAAGAGGCAAATCTTGGAGGACTTCAAGAAAGATGTAGACAACACACTTATACTAGGGTTTTTTAATATCCCACTGTCAAAAATGGATAGATCTTCCAAATAAAATATCAACAAGGATGTTGCAGCATTGAGCAATGCCCTAGGTCAAATGCACTTAACTATTATATATAGAACCTTTCAACTTGGATTTACATATAACCAAAATAAATAAATAAATAAAAGAGAGACAGAGTTAGAGAAGGATGGAAATTCTGGTATATGCTACAACATGGATAAAAATATTGAGGCTGTTATGCTAAGTGAAATAAGCCAGTCATGAGCAGGTACACACTGTATGATCCCACTTATATGAGGTATCTAGATTAGTCAAATTCACAGAGACAGAAAGTAGAATGGCGGTTTTCAGGAGGTGGGGTGAGGAGTTATTGTTTAGCAGGTGTAGAGTTTCAGTTTTACAAAATGAAAAAAGCTCTGGTGATAGATGGTGGTGAGAGTTGCACAAAATAATGAAGGCACAATTTAAATGTACACTTAAAAATGCTTAAAATGATAAATCTTATGTCATTTGTATTTTACCACAATAAAGAAAAGTTTTGTTTTCAAAGAAGTAAAAGGATAGAGAAAGGTAAAGGGATGAAGTCTAACATGTAAACTAATCAAAAGAAATCTCGGTATCTATATTAATTTCAGATAAAGTAAACCTCAGAAGAAGGACAATTATCAAGAATAAGGGCAGGCATTATGTAATGATAAAAAGGTCAATTCTCCAAGAAAACATAATCTCAATGTATGTTCCTAACAATAGACCATCAAAACACATAAGGCAAAAACTGATAGAACTGCAGACAGAAATAGAAAAATCCACTGTAATACTTGTAGATATTGACACCTTTCTATTAGTAGTTGACAGATTCAGCAGGTAGAAAAATCAGTGAGGATGTTTTTAAAATGAAGAGTATCATCAATTAATTAGTTCTAACTGGCATTTATACAATACTTCACCCAACAGCAGCAAAATATACATTCTTATCAAGCTCACATGGAATGTTACCAAAAGAGACCATATTCTGGATCATAAAACAGATCTAAACAACTTTAAAATGATAGAAATCATATAAGTTATATTTTTAGACAACAATAGAATTGTACTATAAGTCAAACAAGAAAGTTGTAAAATCCCAAAATATTTAAAGATTAAACAACCCATTGTAAAATGGCATATGGCTTAAAATTAAAAATATATTTTGAAAATATTTTAGATGAAAATGAAAACTATCAAAATTTGTAGGCCACAACAAAAGTGGTGATTAGAGAAAAGTTAAGACATTGAATGCATATGTTAGCAAAGAAGAAAGATATGAAATTAATAATCTAAGCTTCCACCTGTAGAAGTTAGATAAAGAAGTATAGTATAAAGCCAAAGCAAACAGAAGATAAGAAATTGCAAAAAGTGGAGCAGAAGTCAATGAAATTGATAACAGAAAATTAATAGAGAAAATCAAGAGAACCAAAAGTTGGTTCTTTAAAAAAAAATCAGTAAAATTGATAAACCTTCCAGCTTGATTAACCAAGGAGAGAGGACATAAGTTACTACTGTCAGAACTACCAGGTACTTTTACTGGGAAATTCTGTATCTATGGAAAAAGTGATACTGCCTGAATAAAATGCTGCAAGAATGAATAATTATTGTGAAAGGCATTTATTTTATATACTAAACACAATTATCAAGTACTTCCATACAGATAAATCGGGAAGTGAACTGATGGTTAAAGTTTTAAGAGAATGTTTTAGAGAACTTTAAGGCTGGCCAAGATGGAGGTATGGGTAGATACACTGTGCCTCCTCACAAAACCAAATGAAGGACAATGAATTTAAAAACAAAAACACTCAGAACTGACAGAAAACTGAACAGTATGGAAGTCCAACAACCAAGGAGTTAATGAAGAAACATTTATCCAGACTGGTAGGAGGTTCAGAGACAGACAGATGGGATGAAGAGGACTCATAGCAAGGTGGAGGCTGGAGGACTGGGGTGGGGGAGGTGGCACCTGGTAGAGTGGGTGGTCCCATATTTGTGTGCAGATAAACCAGGAGGAACAAGAGGGGAGCGAGAGAGACTGTGCAACCCAGGTTTCCAGTGCCAGGAAATAAAATCTCGAAACCTCTGGTTGAAAAAGCCTTTTGGGGTTGTGGTAATGGGAAAAACTCCCAACCTCACCGGAGAGTTCGTAGGAGAGACCCACAGGGCCCTAGAATGTACACAAATCCACCCACCTGGGAATCAGCACCACAAGGGCCCAATTTGCTTGTGGGTAGCGGAGGAAGCGACTGAAAGCCAGCAGCAAGAGCTGAGCAAGTGGCATTTTTCCCTCTCAGACCCCTCTCTCACAATGCAGTGATGTGGGTTGCCCCACCCTGGTGAATGAATACCTAAGGCTCCACCCCTTACGATATAACATGTGCAATGAGACAAAAAAAAATATGGCTCAAATGAAAGAATAAATCAAAGCTCCAGAAAAAATACAACTAAGCAATGAAGAGACAGCCAACCTATCAGATGCAGAGTTCAAAACACTGGTCATCAGGATGCTCACTGAAAAGGTTGAGTATGTTCACAAAATAGAGGAAAAAGTGAAGGCTATGAAAATTGAAATAAAGGAAAATGTACAGGAAACCAACAGTGAAAGGAAGGAAACCAGAACTCAAATCAACGGTTTGGACCAGAAGGAAGAAATAAATATTCAACCAGAATAGAAGAAAGAAACACGAATTCAAAAAAATGAGGAGAGGCTTAGGAACCTCCAGGACAACTTTAAACGTTCAAACATCTGAATCAGGGGTGGCAGTAAGAGAAGAGGAAGAGCAAGATTGAAAATTTATTTGAACAAAAAATAAAGGAGAACTTCCCTAATCCAGCAAAAGAAATAAATTTCCAGGGAGTCCAGAAAGCTCAGAGAGTCCCAAAGAAGTTGGACCCAAGGAAGCACACACCAAGCACATCATAATCACACCAAGATTAAAGATAATCTTAAAAAAGAGAGAATCTTAAAAGCAGCAAGAGAAAAGGAGACAGTTACCTACAAAGGAGTTCCTGGCTATCAGCTGATTTCTGAAAAGAAACCTTGCAGGCAAGAAGGGGCTGGAAAGAAGTACTCAAAACTTGAAAGGCAAAGACCTACAACCTAAATTACTCTATCTAGCAAAGCTGTCATTTAGAATGGGAGGGCAGATAAAGTGCTTCCCAGTTGAGGTTAAGTTAAAGGAGTTCATTATCACCAAGCCCTTATTATATGAAATGTCCTTTAAAGGGACTTAACTAAGAAAAAGAAGATAATAAAAAATATTAACGGTAAAATGACAACAAACTCACAACTATCAACAACTGAACCTAAAAAACAAAAACAGACTACGCAGACAACTAGAACAGGAACAGAAATGGAGATCACATGGAGGGTTAGCAGCAGGGAGGGGGAGGGGATAGGGTGGAGGGAAAAGTTACAAGGGATAAGAAGCACAAATGGTACATAAAAAATATACAGGGGGACGTTAAGAATAGTATAGGAAATGGAGAAGCCAAAGAACTTATATGTATGATCCATGGACGTGAACGAAGGCAATAGGATGCTGGTGGTAGGGGGTGCAGGGGGAGGGGAATAAAAGGGAGAAAAAAATGGGACAACTGTAATGGCATAATGAATAAAACATATTAAAAATGAAAACTTTAAGAAAAACAATATATTTTATACTGCAATGCATAATGTAAAGATTTAAATAAGAATATTAAGCAGAAAAATAAAGATTATATTTTATTACAATTAAAACTTTTGTAAAATTGCTTAGTTTACTAGAATTTGTAACATTAGACTAGATAAACTTGAAGATGGTGTAGGGAAACGGCATCAGTCAGGCTCCCTCACCCCGATGTCTGGGCAAATAAGACCAGCAGTGGTCCCATAGCCTTCAGACAAGGTCCAATGAACCTATTCCCATAGCCTTCAGTGAGCCCGCATGTGCGGAATCATGTTGGGTTATACAATGTTTTGGCACCCTACCAGCTTGGTGTACTTTTAGCATACAAGGGACTTGGGGCTTTCAGATATGCCAAATGCAGCTTACGGTGTGCGTGGATCGCCCCACCCATGAATAAAGGCATGTGAGGCCTTCCCAGGGCTCCGTGAATTTTCTTCCACCTGCCTGACTCCTGAGTGAAACTTCCTGGTCTTGAAAGGCTGAAAGACATATGGTATCTAATTTTTAATGATACAATTCAATCATGCAGATGGAGTCATTTAAGTAAAAGTCTAATTTGGGAACTCTACATATCTCAGAATTTTATAAGGAATGAAAATTCCAGAACCATGTAAAACAAAATCCATGACATATTTCATAAGGGATCAATATCCAGAATACATAGAGAACTCCTAAAACAAAAAATAAAAACAAAATGAACAACAATCTGATTAAAAAGTGGGCAAAAGACTTGAACAGACATTTCCCCAAAAAGATACAGATGGACATTAAGCACCTTAAAAGATATTCAACATCACAATCATTAGGGAAATGCAGTCAAAACCACAATGAGAGTCCCCCTCACGCCCCTGAAGATGATTATGATTATGATGATGATTATTATTTTTTAAAGCAAGTACTGGAGAGCATGTGGAGAAATTGGAACTCTTATACTCTTCTGCTGGGAATGTGAAATGGCGTAGCCACTAACAGAGATAGTACAGAAGTTCCTCAAAGACTTAGGGAGAGAATTACCTCATGACCCAGCAAGTCCACTTCCTGAAGTGAAAAGAATTGAAAGCGGAGACACGACACATGTTCACAACAGCCAAGAGCTGGGAACAACTCAGTGTCCGTCTACAGGTGGATGGATAAACAACATGGAATTTATACATATACATAATACAATATTACCCAGCCTTAAAAAGGAAGGAAATGGACATGCGTTATAACATGAATGAATCTGAAAAACATTACGCTAAATGAAAAAAGCCAGTCAAAAAAAAGATAAATGCTGTATGACTGACCACAGATACATGAGAGACCTAGAGTAGTCGGAGACAGGGAGTAGAGTGCCAGTTGCCAGGAGCCAGCGTTGGGGTTGGGCGTTGATACCCGGTGAGCACAGAGTTTCAGTTTTTCTAGATGAAGATAGTTCTGGAGACGATGGTAGTGACGGTGGCACAACAATGAGAATATATTTAATGTCATCAAACCATATACCCAGTTAAAATGGTAAATTTTACTACAATTTTAAAAATAAATAACCCATGATAATTAGAATGACAGTTGGAATGCACTGTCCACACTGAGACACTTTGGGGAGGATAAATGTGATGATCCTGGGGAGCCCTGTTGCCCCCAGAACCTCCTGCTCCTACCTCACAGAAAAACATCCACCAGCCTCAGTAGAAAACTTGCTCTGGCAAATGTTTGACAGAGTAACTGTGGAAGAAATCTCACCATTATCAGGACCAAAAAATAATGATCTCTGTTCCAAAACCTCAGACTTTTAAATTTGGCCAGTAGACTTTTGACATAAAATTTTGGAAACACTTCAGATTTACATTTTATCCCAGAAGTCCATTCCACTCTGGGACACTGACCTTTGGTTTCCCGGCCCAGCCGCCCAGCCGTGCCTGTGGGACACACCTTTACCTCCCTGCCCCGTCCTCCTCCATCTCAATGCCATCCTTCCTTTAAGGCAGGTCCCCCCAAAATGCCCCCTCACCTGTTTGGCCTCCCCTGATTCACTAGGTGGAAATTCTCCACTCCCCAACTTTGATGGTGCTTTACTTGGTGTGAGGCTGACGTGAGAAAAATTCTAGATTACTGAGTGAACGTTATTAGCTCTGCTTGGCTGCCAAGCCTAAAAACTGACCATAACTAAAATCATCCACCAGCAGTTAAGGAAAATTACCTTGGGCCTCTGCACATAAACTCCTTGGTTGTTGCCTTGGTTTTTCGAGGAATTTGCAGGGGTCTTGAAGCCAAGGGATGGAGAAAGAGTTTGATTTGTTTCTCGGCTATTGTGGAAACTGGTGTTTCTCAAAGTGTCTTTCATATTCAGGGAGTGGTCATTCTCACCCTTGCCACTCTCAGGCTCTGAGACCCCGGGGACTCCAGTCCCAGGGTTTGGTCTCTATGCCGCTAAGACCCTAAACAATAGGTGCTGGCTTAAAATTTTCCCTGGTGGGATTGGTCCTGGAAGAGTGATTCCCCCACTGATGTAGTTTTATCAGGAGGCCTGGACACGCCAGGCCTGGGCCAGGTCACCCTCACCACACATATAGTGTAGCTTTAAAAAGTCCTAAAGATCATCTCTCCTGAGTATTTCACACCCCTCCCCAAAGTTAATATCACCTCCATTTGTCTATACTTCCACGTACATTGTGAGTGGGCTATATGCTGGAAAAGGCATTTTCTTGTTTTTGTTTGTTTGTTCATTCATTCATTTTGCAAACATTCAGCTCACCTCATGCTCAGTGTATACCAAGATTCCTCTCCTACACCTGTGAGCCCTTGGATCACCAGCTTAGCTGCAAAGATAGCACAGGCTCACCTGGTTTACAGGAGAATGGAAGCTTTAGGTGTGCTCATGAGACCAAAGGGTGACATCAGAGGAGGTGACGAGACATCTCAGGCTTGTGACCAAAAGGGTATACGTTGTCCACTTCCAACACACTAGGGTGATTATAATCAAACACACAGAAAATAAGTGTTAGTGAATATCAGGGGCTAATTGGTGGTGTGGCTGGAGGCTATGTGACAAGGAGACAATATTTATGATGATTCCTCTTGGCTTCCATGTAAAGGATAGAAGTGGGGACTCTTGAGTCCAAACTGAGCTGGATCTCCTTTGCCGAAAATGTTGTCCTAGTCTTCCTTTGGTCTCCCTGGTCTCCTAAGTTTATTGACATATTTCAAAACACTTGTTAACAAACTAAACATGAACTCAACAAATTATTAATCAATTTCCTTGAATAAGATGGCCCTGGTCTGAGCTTGGGCCTTATAACTTAATATTACATAAAAATATAATATATAATAACTAACAACTACCTGTTTTGTGGATTCTGGGTCAAAATGGTAGCCACTGAAAAAAGTCTTGCTCTAGTTCATTCAGAAAGAACAATCATGTGACACAGGACTCATCTGGAAGAACATTAATGTTAATTTCCCAAGATCTGTAAACTTTGCAGCACAGATGCTGTTGGATCACCAAATAGAATAGAGAAAATGTGCCAAGGAGAGCTAGATGTGTGAACGCTCTAAAATTGGACAGTCACCTCATACTGATGGTTGGGTGGGTTGTGTAAAGCTTAGGCCAGGGTCTTCTGAGCTGCTGCTGGAGGAAGTGGGATTCACTGTCAGGATGGGCCTTACAAAAGACCACTTAATACCATTTATTCATTATAAAATACATTAAGAACAACAATTAAAATTATCTTTCTGTAACCAGGTTACCAAAAAATGATTGAGCCAGCCCCACATACCCTGGCCTTCTGCCCCTGCTTCTGTGAAACGGTTTTAACAACTATTTTCTATCACCGGGAGGAAAGATGAGGGGAGGCTGACTGGTGCTGGGAGCCTGGAGTGAGGAGGAGAGTCAGGGAAGGTTGCTGGCCCCCTTTAGGCTCCATTCTACCAGCTCTGGGCAATACGGAAGTCTCTGGGGCCCCCAGCATCAGGGCTCCAAGGGGGCTCTGGGCCCTCACACCACCCCTCTCCCTCCTAAGCCCTGGCACAGCCTGGAGCTCTCCCTGAGGTCTCATGACCTTGCCTCCATTTCATTTCCTCAAGGGAATTGCAGGACACCCTTCTGGGTGGGAAGAAATAAAGCCTCCAAGTCCGATCACGTGTTCGTGGGAACGTTGACTCCAGCGGCACTTCTTCCGGGTCTCTGCTAAACAACAGTTTCCATTGTTGGCAGAAGGGCCCAATCTCTTTTCAGAGTTCATAGAACGTTGCCCCCAATTAGCACTTGGGAAAGAAAGTTGGCTACCACGTGGCCACCTCCCCACTTGGAGCTTGGATGTATCTCTTGAGAGGACACGTTGGCTCTATGGAGAGCTAGGGGACTAGCCAACAATTGAACCCTTCCCAAAAGCTTCTTCCCCAGGTTTCTATGTTGCCCTGCAGCCCTGGGACCTGGGCTGAGCCTCTGAGAACCCAGTCTTTCCTTTACCCTGGGCTGGGGGCTGAGGAGCTCTAGAGGACAAGGCTCCTGTCACATGCTCCCAAGGAGCTGGGTCATGGGTTTCTTGTGTAGACATTGCATGTCTCGTCCTTGGTCCATCCTGTCTGAGATGCTGCTGTCTGGGGAAGCTCAGGTCATGGATACAGGGCAGGGGCTTCAGGACTGGGGCTATTTGGGGCCCCAGAGAAGCTTCCAAACCCCAAAGGGTGGGTGTGGTCCAGGAATGTGTTCATAGAAGCTGTCCACCTCTGTGGTCCTGAAAGGACAGCATGTGTCCTTCAGGCTGCCTGGCCCCCTCTCCCAGGCTGCAGGAGTCTGGACCTCCTACTGCTGGCTCCAGAGGCATTCATAGTGGTATCTCCTAGTCACTGAGCAGGAGACCCAAGGGCTTGTTGACCCCAAAACACAAGTGTCTGTGGGTCTCTGCCAGTAACACAGGCCCAAATGTGCCCATTTACCCCATCAAGAATGTGGAGGGACCAGGTGTGCAGAGCAGTGTGTGGTCTCACATGGACCAGGGTGACCCACATGTGATTTGGAGGACTGCTGTGTGTGTGTTGAGAGATAGAGTGGACAGGAGGAATTTTGGGGCCAGGTGCAGGAGTAGGAGAAGTGGTCATTCTTCTGGAAGCAGGATCAGGCCATGAGTCTTCCCCTGACTGGACAGCACACGGGCTGCAGCTGGGAGGCAGCCCCTGGGCCAGCCTGTCCTCCCACCCATCAATCCTGTCATGCTGGGCCCGGGGATGCTGGAGCCTCCAACAGTGGGTTCTTACTTGGCTTTTGGCCTGGGCCTGGACCAGGAACCCCTCAGAGGCTCCACTCGGGGTGGAACCCATTTCCCATGCCCCACTCCGCAGCAGATGGACAGAAGGGGAAGGGGGCTAACCGCTCAGGAAGGGTCCTGTGGAAGAGCTCCTCAAGCTCTGCCTGGTTCCCCATCTGCTCTTGGCATTAGAAAGCACAGCCTGAGGTTGGGGTCCTGGCAGCTGCATTCACCTGATGATCTTTTGCAAACTGTAGGCCACAGGCAGGAGGGGTCTGGCTCCCCTGGCCTGAAAACACTGTGCTTCCTGGTGAGGGGGCACCAGTCACAGGGTGTGTCTTCAGCACTTGACTTCACTGGGCCTGAACGAGGTGATCAAAACTGAGGAGGCTACAGGGGGCAAAAGAAAGCATCATTCTGGACCCTGAGCACAGCAGGCTGTGGTCAGGACAGCCAGCCCAGGGTGAGCCCCCTTTAGGGGCAGGCAGCCTGTGTGGTTTCTGAGTTTCTAGGGATCCCCCTCTCCACATTCAGTCAGCACTCCCAAGACTCACCTTCCTAGGACCACGGGGGAAACTTGTCAGTTTTTGGCCATCTCAAGTGGCTTGGGTTACCTGGGTGGACAAAGAGTTGGAACGTGGGTTCTTCAAGTTCTGACCAGTCAGGCCTCTCCTTGCTTGTGTCAGAGATGGGAAATGAGAGTAACCCTAGCTGTCCTGGGCCCTGCGGGGAAGGGAGAGAAGGATGGTGTGGGGGGTCCCCCGAGTCCTCAGAGGGGCCCCTCCAGACAGCCTTCACCTCCAGGTGCAACATTCTCCCACACCCTCAGAGGCCTACGGCTGGCCCCAGGGAGGCTGCAGGAACATGGCCCTGACCCAGCAACACTGAGAGCCAGCTCAACTGCAGAGCTCAGCAACTGCCCTCTAAGTGCCCAGGACGAGAGTAAACAGGCAGCTTTGCCCCAGCAGAATCCCTGACCTCGCCCAGCCTCCAGGCCCCAATACCTTATAGCAGGGCTTCACCTCTCTTCCCACTGCCACAGTCCTCCTATTCCCAGCCCAGACAGTCCTTGTTCTGCTAGAAAGACCCTAGTCACTCTCTCCAAGGGAGCCTGGTTTGGGGAGTGGGGTATGCAGCAGGCACAGGGCACCATCGCTCCTCTACCAATGCTCAGGAGGGGCATCCACCCCATGACAAGGGCTAGACATCCACATGCCTGAGAACTCACTGTGGATATGGCAGGGGGTGGGAGTCTTCCTAGATTTCTGGGGGTGTCACCAGGATTACCTGTGGCCTCTTCCCACTATATTCTGCTCCCTGTGCATAGCAGGTGTCTGACACCTGAATCTTTGAGCAGTTCCCTGTGGCAGGGACTCCTGGCCCCTGGGACAGTTTCTAGGACAGTCCAAGGCAGGGGAGATGGTGGTGGAAAGTGGTGACCTGGCAGGAGGTGGGGAAAGGACAATGAACCCTCTGCCCAGGGGCCAGGGCAGAAAAGGACCAGGATGGGGATTCGGGAGGAGAGGACACTGACTAGCAGTGTGGGAGACCACTTGGGCAAGGGGGAGGGAAGGAGAGGAGTGGCGATTGACAGGGCAGGTGGTGCAGGGGGCTCCAGAGGACCTGAGGAACCTGCTGGCCTTGCGGCCTGCCAGGGTAGGAGGTGGCTTGCTGACCACAGATGGGAACTTGATTTGGTGAGGTAGAGGAACAGGGAAACGGACAGACTGAGGCCCAGAATTAGGGGCCTTTGGAGGGCAGGGGGAGAGGCAAACAGATGAGAGGGAAGAAAGGGAAGAGTTGGAGGAAAGAGGGGTGGGAAAAAGTGGTCTAGGGACAGAAGCAAAATAGACATGCTTCTTCTTCATTGCTGCCGATGCAGAGAATGAGAGTTGGACCCAAATGTGGGGTTCTAGAATCTCAGATGTCTGCTTCTGTTCCCTCAGGGTGTGTCTTTGTGACCTCAGGAGCAAAGAATTCTAGAGAGAGTGACCTTGAGGGCCCGCCTGCAGCACAACTGTGTGTAGTGTAGGGATCAGCAAACTGAGTTCTTGCTGGAGACTGTGGAAGGCAGTGCCCGGGCTAGAACCAGAGCACGTCCTTCCTACAGCCTGAGTCACCTGGGATGGGGCTGCATCCCAGCCACTTGATGCCCAGGGAGGTTGCCTGAGAGCGGGGCTGGCTGGTGCTCTGGAGCGGCCCCTCCTTCCTGGGCACATCCAACCTTTCCAGTAGCTCCTCCATGGGAGGTTCAAGGTGCTCAGCTGGTCCCTGAGCTTGGGTGTCCAGAAGATGTCTGGGCTCAGGAATCTCCTGGAGTGAACACAGACAGCCCTGTTTGTTCCTGGGCATCCCTGACCAAAGGAGGCCAGAGCACCAGGGGCAGCAGTGAGTGTTGCTCCAGAAGCAAGAGCGCAGAGAGCTGAGTCCTCCCAGGGCTATGTGCTAGGACAGAGTGACCTGGGCACACGCCCCAAACCTGCCCCTGTCTTCCCTGGCCCCTTGCCCCAGCCCAGGAGAAGGACCAGTGACCACAGTTAAGGAGGAAACCTCTCTCTGTAGTCACTCATCATTCACTCAATAATGTCCCCTGCTCTCTGGATCTTGAGAAGGAACTTGAGGAGACTTCCCAGGACAATGGTGGAAATTTCCTGGCACTGGACCCCAGACTCAGGAAACCTGACATGGAAAGGAGCAAACCCACACCCTCCCACACATGAATGAATGATTTTTCCTAGGACTCCATGAGCCTGACAACTGGGGCTGAGGGACTTGGGGGTCTGCAGTCTTAGTGGACTCACCTCACAAATCCAGCAACCCCTTGTCTTCTCTAGGCGCTGCTCTGTCCCCAAGCAAATGCCCCAGAAAGCCTGTACCTGATCAAGCCACCCATGGTGGCTGTCCTGTCACAGCTCCTCTCTCATGTCTGTTTCTTCTGATGCCACCGCCTACATTGGCCCCAGTGCTCCATCCCAGCCCCTCTTTGGGCCCTTGGGACCTCATACATTAGTCCACCAGCTCTTCATGGTCCTGCATTGCCCCCTCCATGTGTCCTTATTATAATGGCACCCATGCAGACACCCCAAGACACTGGCAGGTCCATTGAGAAGGGGCCCTGTGCTGGCCTCTCACAGCCCCGCAGTGAGGGAACTGCGGGGAGGGTATGACAGAACTCAGGCACTGCATGGCCACCAGAAAGCCAGAAGGGCTGGACTGCCTCCCCCGCCCAGGTGGAGAGTAGGACCTTGTGCTGAGCTCCTTAGAGATCTCAGGAGCTCAGCCTGGCTTGGGAGCTCCGGGCTGACGCCTGAACACCTGGTGGTGGTGGGAAACCATGAAAGACCTCTTCCAGTCAGTCCTGGGGTTGGGGAGAGGGAAGGTTATGTTCTGCATCAGGAAACATGGGATGATCCCTGGGCTTGTGAGGGGGGAGCAAGCAGGTCAGTATCCAAGCAGAGAGGACTGTGGATGGGTTAACATGGCCTGTGGAGCTGATTGCCCAGGCCCTGGCTGCCTAGGGTTTCTCAGGGATGTCAGATATTGACTGCAGTAGACCAAAGAAGTCCCTGAGGCCTGGACCTGACCCCACCCCTCGCCATACAAAGCCCCACCTGCCACACTTGTGTGTTCCTGGGGAAAGAGAAGACTCCTGAGTTAGCCAAGACTAAGTGTCCTCAAAACAAAAATTAAACCCTGGAAGAAATGAAGAAGCTATGGGCCCATCACATCTGAGTTTAAGAACTGAGGTGCATATCACCCACAGCAGAGAATAAAGACATCACCTCAACCACAGGGGCTGACGGCCTAGTTATGAAGGTAGATATCCAAACACATAAGCATATGATGCCCCATATCCTCCTCCGAGAACCAGGATTGCCACTGTGCTGCTGGAATCTCCTTCCTTCTGCCACCAGCCAGAACTCAGGGGCATTTCCTCATGAAACCTTGTCCCACCGTGTATCTTCTACCAGAAGAAGTGGGGGGGCACACTGGCCTACAGACAGAGCCATATTCTTGCTCAGGGGCTGCTGTGGGAGTAGGTGGCTGTGCTGGGGCTGATTGTGTGCCACAAATCCCAGGCTGGTGCTTCCGTCTCACAACAGAGCAGCTGACCCCTCAGGGCATCCAGCACTGGGCAAGTCCTGCCAGTGTCAGTTGCTGAATCTCACCCCACTACCACCACAGTAGGTCAGAGCCACTGCAGCCACCACTTGCAGGGTTCACTGCAGTGATCACTGCAGTTCCTGGTGGGTCGGCCTCTAGTCTTGCTCCTCTCTTCCTCTACCAAAGACCTTTCAGAGCCTCTGCATGTTCACTCAGCAAGGTCCACACTCCTCAACAGGCAGGTGAGGCTCTGGATGTTGCTTCTTTAACAGCCTCACTCCTTACTCTTCTCACTCCATGCTCCGGCCACACTGACTCCGAGTCTGAGGGGCTCTGCAATTAGGCTCCTCAGCCTGGAATGCACTTTTGACTTTCCATGCCAGGCCCTCATCTCACTACAGTCCACTCGGCCTTGAAATGTAACTTCCTGCATTGAGGGAAAAAGGGATCAGAGGAAAACAGTTGTTTTGATGAGATGTTAGATTTCAGTCACCCTTTCCATTATGGGGCATTTGGGCAGTTGTTGCTATGAAAGCTGGCTCAGCAGATGTGTCCTCCTGGTACAGTGGAGTCTGTATCCAAAAGCTGATCATTCACTCCTCCCCACTGGGCTGCTCCATACAGTTCATTTAAACACCTATGGACCCTGCGCCATGCACCATGCTGGGCACTTTAGAGTTGTATCATTTTTGTAATGATCTGGTTGGGACTAATGTTTGTCCCCACTTTGGCAGAGGAAGAGGTTGGGTAGCAGCCCAATGTCTCATGGCTGGTAAGAAGGCTGAGATTTGAAACTGCTCTCTCTGGAGCTAGGCCTCTACTTTAAAAACCAGGCTCCATGGCTAACCATCCACTAGGTGGTAATGGCTTGTGAATGATGTTTTTGTGGTTTGAATTGTAACCTCCACCTCCTTTCAAAAAAGAAAGCTATGTTGAGGTCCTCACCCCAGTTCCTGAGAATGAGACCTTGTTTGGAAGTAGGATCATTGCAGATGGCCTCAATTCATGCTGAAGGTCATGATGAAGTAGGGTAGCTGGAGTCATAAGAAGAGGAAGGGACTCCCTTCTGTCAGTAGTTGACAGATTCAGCAGGCAGAAAATCAGTGAGGATGTTGTTACAGTGAACAGTATCATCAATTAATTAGTTCTAACTGGCACTTATAGAATAATTTACCCAACAACAGCAGAATATACATTCTTATCAAGACTACATTCTGTGTCATAAAACAGACCTAAACAACTTTAGAAGGATAGAAATCATATAAATTATGTTCTCAGACCACACTGGAATTAAACTAGAAATTGTACAGGATAGCTATAAAATCCCAAAATATTTAAAGATTAAACAATCCATTGTAAAGTGACATATGGCTCAAAATTTTAAAAAATTCAAAAATATTTTAAATATTTTAGATGAAAATGAAAATTATCAAAATTTATAAATCACAACCAAAGCAGTGCTTACAAGAAATTTATTGCATTGAATGCACATGTTAGCAAAGAAAAAATATGTAAAATTAATAATCTAAGCTTCCACCTGTAGAAGTTAGAGAAAGAAGTACAGAATAAAGCCAAAGCAAATAGAAAATAAATGGTAGAAAATGGACCAGAAATCAGTGAAATTGAAATAGGCAATTAGTAGAGAAAAATCAATAAAACCAAAAGTAGTTTCTTTAAAAAAAATAAGGAAAATTGATAAACCTCTAGCCAGGTTAACCAAGGAGAGAAGACATAAGTTACTACTGTCAGAAAAGAAAGAGGGACAATTACTATTAATCCCATAGACTTTAAAAGGAAAAAAAGGGAATATTATTTAAAAGTCTGTGCCCATGAATTTGATAATTAAGATGAAATGGACCATTTCCTTCAAAGGCACAACCTACCAAAACTCACACAAGGAGAAATAGATGATCTGAGTAGTTATATTCCAAGAAAGTGAATCAATAATTAATAACCCTTCAAAAAGAAAATACCAGGACCAGATGCTTTCACTGGGAAGTTCTATATCTAAGGAAAAAGTGATACTGTTAGAATAAAATGCTGCAAGAATGAATGATTATTGTGAAAGACATTTATTTTATATACCAAAAACCATTATTAAGAGTTTCCCAGTAGCAGAGTTCCAAGATGGCGGAGGAGTGAGGGGCAGTCACACTAACCTCCTCCCAGGACTGGTCTGGAATCACAACTAAATTGTGGAGAAATCACCTGGGACAAACAACTGAACAAAAGCAAGAGAGAAGACTTATAACCACTGACAAACAGAAGAATCAGCTTCAGCACCACGTGACTGGAATGAGTGTGGTGGAGACATGAGAGGGTTGGCTGGGTGCCCATAGGCAGCAGCTGAAGAACTGGAGGGATGTTTAAGTGGCCAGTTGGATCCCCCTGAGAGGTAGGGTGTCTAAACTCTAAGCTGGCATCCCCAGCCTAGAGCACCAGAGCCTGCAAAGCACTGAGATGACATCCAACTGCAAAAGCAACAGGGTTGCTCTCTGCCAGAGACTGACAGCTGGAGATGCAAAGAGCCATTTAAAGGGCCAGTGCATAAATTTTCACTTGCAGCCACTTACTCTGGGCTCCAGCAAAAGGGGTGAGGGGAAGGGACAGACTGGACTAGGGACACTTCAGGAGAGACTGGAGAGAGAGGTTTTGGGGAGAGAACTGAAAGAGCAACTGCCAAGATCCCAATGCTGAGTCACCCACCATACTGCTGCAGCCATCTGCTCATGCAGTCCACTCCTCTCTGAGAGGACACACCCTGAGGGGAAACAATAGCCCCAGCCCCAGGAAGGACCCTGTCCTGCCCTGTGGTGCTTAAACCTGACTTCTAAGTGCAGAGCAAATAGATTAACAACTAAAGGAGTCAGCCACAGACAGTAGATCCTTGATAGTCCCAACAGGCTGCACAAAGGCCAGACTGGGGCACTATCTGACATCAGAGGTGGATCCAAAAAGAAAAAAATCAGATGCTACTGACTTGAAATCGTAGGTAAATACTAGATGCTACTGAGATGAAATCCACCATGGTCTTCTCCATGATTTGTGATATTTTCTCTCCTCTATCGCTTTTTAACATTCATTTTTAAATCCTTCAAGTTTATGCATATTAAGTCACTAGATTTTATACTATGGTTTATTTCAATTCACATATTTTGCCCCTCCCTTCTCTTACACCATTTTACCTTCTTCTTTCCTCTTATTATTTTCATTTTGTCTTCTCTCTTGCTACAGCCTCACTCTTACTGTTTCCCACTCTTTCCATTCCTTGCTTTTTCTATTTCTCTCCCATCTAGCCTCTCAAAACCAATTTTCTTGTCAATTGTCATCACACATTCTTTTTCCCACTCTGAAAGTACTTGCATCTTCTCTGCACATTTAGCAATCTTTGCTTGTTGGTTGTGGACAGGGTAGTTGTTGTTGTATTTTTTCAATTTTGTCTCTAGATGTTCATTAATTTTCTGCTTCAAATCTCCAGTTTTACTGTTCCCCTCTCTTAATCTTTTTTATGTCTCAAATCTTAACTTTTCCCTGTCTTAGCCTTGTTTTCATTCCTCACTCTTAGTATTCCCTCTCCCTCTGTCATCTCAAAATCACTTCCATTTGCTCTAGACCTCTCTTAATTTTTTTCTTTCTCTTTTCCCTTTTATTTCCACCCCATCTATATTAATTTTAACTCATTTGTTGTTGATGGTGCGATGGTGGAGCTTTCTCTCCAATTTGGTTCCTATTTTTTTATTATTTATTTACTTTGTTTCCTTTTTTTCTCTCTCTCACTTTATTTTATTTGTTTTAAATTCTTGTTTAAACCTGATAATATATACTTTCCTTCTTACTCCATTGCACCTTCTTCATTCCATTTAAATTTTACTTCTTCTCTTTGTATTGCTCTGATCCCCTGCTCTTATTAGTGCCCCTCCCTCTAGACTCTCAAAATTATTTTTCTTTTAGTAGGTCATCTCATATTCACTCTCCTTTCTTATAATAATCTTAATCACTTTACACCCTTGTTAATAAGGTTCATTTGGTATTGATAGCGGGATTTCAGGGGAAAGTTACTTCCATGGGTATGGGCTTGTTTCCTGGGCTTTGTGGTTTTGCTCTGGCAGCACCTGCACAACAGCATGCAAGACATAGTAGGTGGAGTGACCCTCAGTGAACCAGCTGGAGGGAAGGACCCACCAAAGAATGACCCAACAACAATCAAAACCCAATTACATCCAGAGAACCAACATTAATGACATAAATGGCATCCCCAAAACATCAAGTTTAGGAGATCAAGGAGACTGCACCAATGAATCACATGGGTCTCCTACCAAAGTTTATACCACAAAGACATGAGTCAAAACAGATCAATTTAAGAAGTAGAAACAAACAAGAAGAGTCTCCCCTAAAATGGGAAGACAAAGAAGCACCAATTGAAAAGAAAAAAGGAATCCTCAGAAAGAGTGTTAACTGGAATAGAGGCAAGTAAACTATCAAATATTGAGTTCAAAACTATAGTTACAAGGAAGCTCAATGAGCCCAGTGAGAATTATCAAAAACTACAGGGAAGCTAAAAGAAACTTACTGAGAACTGTATCAGCATGAAAAAGGACATATAAATTATCAATGACTCAGGAGTAAATGAAGAATACAATTTCTGAATTGGAGAACACAGTAGAAGGAATCAAAAGCAAGCTAGATTAAGCAGAGGACTGAATCAGCAAGCTGTAGGACAAGGTAGAACAAAACTCCCAGAAAGAGAAAGAAAAGGAAAAAAAAAACCTCAAAAAAAAAAAACCCTCAAAAAAAAAAAAACCAAAAAAACAGAGGGGTTAAGGGAACTTCAGGACAACATGAAAAGTAATAATATCCATATAAAAGGGATAACAGAAGGAGAAGAAGAGGAGCAAGGGATAGGAAAGCTGTTTCAAAAAGCAATGATGGAAAACTTCCCTAAATGATGAAAGAAAATGTCACACTAGTGCAGGAAGAACAGAGAGTCCCAATCAAGATGAACCCAAAGAGGGCTACTCCAAGACACATCATAATTAAAATGGCAAAATTCAAAGACAAAGACAAATGGTAATGAATAAGTTCCTATCAATAATAACCTTCAATATAAATGGATTAAATGCTCCAATCAAAAGACATAGAGTAGCTGAATAGATAAGAAAACATGACTCATACATATGCCACCTACAAGAGACTCACCTCAGAACAAAAGACCTACACAAACTGAAAGTGAAGGGATGGAAAAAAAATATTCCAAGCAAATGAAGAAGAAAAAAAGGCAAGGTAGCAATACTTGTATCAGACAAAATAGACTTCAAAACAAAGACCATAAAAAGAAACACAGAAGTACACTTCGTAATACTCAAGGGAAGAATCCATCATGAAGACATAAATATTATAAATTTATATATACCCAATATAGGAGCACTGAAATATGTAAGGAACATCTTGGAAGACTTCAAGAATGATATAGACAACAGCACAATTATAGCAGGGGATTTTAACACCCTACTCTCAACAATGGATTTATCTTCCAAACAAAAATATCAACAAAGTTATTGTGTTGCTGAATGATGCCCTAGATCAAATGGATTTAAGTGATAAATACAGAAACTTTCACCCCAAAGAAGCAAAATAGACATTCTTTTCAAATGCATATGGAACATTTTCAAAGATAGGTCATATGATAGGACAGAAAACAAGCCTCAACAAATTCAAGAAAATCCAAATTAAATCAAGCAGTTTCTTGGACTGCAAAGGCCTGAAACTAGAAACCAACCTCAAGGAAAAAACTCAAAAACAGTCAAATTAATGGAGACTAAATAGCATGCTATTAAACAATGAATGGGTTAACCATGAGATCCAGGAAGATGAAGATTTACTATGCACACTTTCATTTTAGGTGGTTAACAAAGGAGATGATGCTACTAATCACATCACCGAAGCAGGGTGTTTGCAAATGCAAAGGGAAAAGTGAACTGGTTACACTCCATACTGGGGAAGTTTAGCACAGACTTTAGGAAGTTACAGTAAGCACTTGGCTATCCTAAACCAGGGTGAGGGAGTTTTAGCAAAAGCAAGTTTCAAAGCAGCCTAGGTACATTGCAGGCCTGATTCCCCATGGAGAACCTATCTGTGGGCATGGGTCCTATACATCTCTGAGTTGGAGCTGGGCCCACACCACGCAGAACAGTCTCCTATAGAACAGAAATATCATCAAGGACATACTTTCTGTGACCTTTATGCTTATCCAATTTCAGAATGTCTCTTTTGGCTCACTCCTCTCATCATTAAGTAAATATTATATAGTCTTTCCTTACAATCTGCTCCTTCATTATGATCAGAGACAATTTTTATCATATTTATACCTCATACTTCTTTCACATCTTTTTGGCTAGGCTAGGTTATACACTCACCTTAAATTATTTATTAGCAAAGAATTAAGAACATCTAAATTAACTCCCACAAATTTTGATTCGTCTTGAGCAACATTGAGCCCTTGTAAGCCATGCAATTGCACAGAAATTATAGTTAGATAAATACAACTAGTGTCTGTCAGATGTATCAGGAGCAACAGATGATTTCAGCAATTATGTCACTCAAGGGAGCTGATGCTGAAATATGCTGAAGTTTATCTCCATGGCAGCCACTCATCTTAAAAGACTGGAAACAATGTAGTGCTTGCAACCATGTCAGAAACTTTTGGAAAATCTAATATTGGAAGTGATGTGATATCATTTTTATTGTATTTTATTAGTCAGAAGAGAAATATTAGATACAGGTCACATTTAGATCCACATTCCATGACTATATATATGTATGTATGTATATATAAATGCATATATGCATATACATATACATGCATACACATACAAATGTAAAATCATGACACTTTCATTAAAAAATGACAAAACAGCCCTGGCGGGTGTGGTTCAATGGATTGAATGCCAGCCTGTGAACCAAAGGGTCACCTGTTTGATTCCCAGTCAGAGCACATGCCTGTGTTGCGTGCCAGGTTTCCAGTAGGGGATATGTAAGAGGCAACCACGCATTGATATTTCTCTCCCTCTCTTTCTCCTTCTCTTCCCCTCTCTCTAAAAACAAATAAATAAAATATTTTTTAAAAAATGACAAAACAACAGCAAAACCAAGCAAACAAACAAACAAAAAACCAAAGGTAGATAGTTAGCATAGACCTTCCTTGAAGCAATCCAAGTAGCTGTTTCTCTGAAGACAATCTGGAAGGCAAGACAAATATTTTACAAAAAATCGTAAACAAGAAAATTGCAAATATGAGCAAATCAAAATAAGTATTGACAGTATGAAACAGTAATAATGTTTTGATGACTAATAAAGGAGTGTAATTAAACAAAATGGAGGCAAATTACAAACAAAAAAGCAAGATATCAGTAACATCTAAAAGAAAAAAGGTAAATGAAATTAAATCATTGTAAGGCTCTTTATTTGCTTACAGTTCCCTAAATTCAAGTATGCATATCGCATTTTAAAGGTAACCACTGAAAGTAGACATAAATTGTACTGTTTCTAGGCTGATATAATGAGTATCTGGGTGTGTGTTTTGGGGAAAAGCAGTGGGAATATAAATAACAACCAGTCAAAAAGAACATTGGAAAAATGAGCACTGGAAAGCATGGAAAAACTAAGGTGAACAGAAATCACAGAAAGGGAGAAAATAAAATATTTGAAAATAAAACAAAAAGTGGAAGAGCTAGCAATGGAGCAGAATCCACAAATGATAGCAACTGATTCGATTTAGGGCCTGAGGAAAGAGATGAAAGATCTGCCATTTTTTACTAGAGTGATTAGAAAGTTGATTGTGATATAATTAAAATTAAAGAGACAGCAGTTCAGGTCATGCACTCCTTGTTACCTGCATCTCCTTCAAGCCCTTCTGGTATCAATGGAGCCATGGTATTGGCCAAAACCAACCAGGTGGCATCCTCCCATTCCAAGGGACACTGTGGTTGCCCAGTGGTGAACCCTGGCAGGAATTGGGTGATGGTGGTTCTCAGGGTACAGTGGAGTGATGAAGTCAAGGGAAAGGTGGTGGATCTGCTGGCACAAGACACTGACATCGTGTGCACTCCCAGGGAGGAAAGAATGATGGACATAGAGCTATGGCAGATTTCGTGAAGATTACTTTCATCTTTTACCCAGTAGAATAATTAATCCAAATATTCCTGCATTCATTGGCAATGGGGTGATAATTCAATTATCCAGATTATTTGAGGAAGGAGAAAAAATATATTAAAAAGGACAAGGTCTGGAAGGCTGGGAAAAAAGGCTTATCATATCTGACTGAGCTCACTCTGCATTGATTTTCATCAAGCAATTGATAGTATACAGGAATGACAGAAACAAGAACAAGCAAGGAAAACAAAACAAAACAAAACAAAACAAAACTGGGTAGCACACAAAAAGGGTATTAGCCCAGTTTATTCTTTCAAAGCTGCTCCAAGTGGACTCAGTATGTGCAATCTCATTTCTGATTTCAATGGTTTCTCTTAGAGGTTCAAAATTCTGGCTAACCAGTACACAAATCTATATCCCCCATTTTGGAAATAGACATTGAAGGTGAATTACAAAAACTTAAGGGTACTAGGGAAAGGATTACACTGATTGTGAGGGAAGGAGTTTATTTTCTATATGAGGCCCTCCATGGACCACCAAAGAAAATCTTGGCAGAAGAGGTGAATACAGTACTTCTAGCTATTGATTTTGGAACTTATCCTTTTGTAAACTCTTCAAACTGTACTGTTGGAGGTGTTTGTGCCAGACTGAGTGTGCCCCCTCAAAATGTTGGAGAAGTGTATGGAGTTGTGAAAGCTTACGCAACTAGAGTTGGTATTGGTGCCTTTGCTACAGAGCAAGACAATGAAATTAGAGAATTATTAGAAAAAACGGGTGGAGAGTCTGGTGTAAGTACTGGAAAGAAAAGATGACATGGCTGGTGGGACCTTATTCTGCTGAAATATCCTCACGTGACTAATGGATTTACCATGTTGGCATTTGTTTACAGAAATCAAAGTTGGAGTTGCTTACAAGTTAGAAGGTAAATGTATACCTCATTTCCCCGCAAACCAAGAGGGCTCAAAAAAGTTGAAGTTGAGACTCTTCCAGGATAAAACACAGATGTATCAAATGCAAGGATATTTAAAGAACTACCTTTTAATGCACAAAATTATATTCAAATTATTGAATATAAGCTTCAAATTCCAGTTAAATGGATTAGTGTAGGAAAATCCAGAGAATCAATGGTTCAACTCTTCTAAGGATTGCCAATGACACAAGAAAACTTCTTGAGAGTGAGTAAAAAGAATTTCTTAAATATGTCATTTATGATCTGCAAATTTCAAGAATAGAGACATTGACTGAGTTGTAAGTCCTACATTGTTTCCAGTCTTTTCAGTTGGCTGGCTGGAGATAAACTTTGACATATCCCAGTGTCAGCCTTCTTGGCTGGCATAATTACCAAAATCTGTGGCTTCTACTGTTCATGGTGCCACATTTTCTTTAATGTTTAGTAATAATATAATCCATGTCATTTGAAAGCTAAAATAATTACTTTCCATGTAGTTTTTCTTTATTATTGTCATTGTATGTTCATAGGTGTCACCTCTATTAAATGGTAAGAACAATTAATACAGGTTTGGAAAATATTTGTATATTCTGATCATTCAGTTCTGTCATTGTAATCTTTGCTGTTAAAAATGATACTTAAAGAGTTCTGTAAAATTTTATAATGCTATAAATTCTGTTTAAATTGTGAACTGTTTACTTTCTTCTCAGACCAATGCAAATTTGAGATTTGGCAGGGGATGGTGATATACTCATGAGTCCTTTAATTTTTACAGAACACAAAACTTATTTTTCTCTATCAATTATTTAATACATTAAACATTTAATTAGATGCTCAGAGAGAAAAGGTTTTCCTAAGACAATATTCTTAATGTTAAAAAATATAGTCATTAAAAGATCTATTGTGATATTTGATAAATATTTTCTTTTATTTCAGACATTAACTCTGACATGTATAGTTTCACTATTTTATCTTAGTATTGTCTCTAAATGCAGTGAATTGATTTTGCAACGTTGTGCCTGCCAGTATGCCTATAAAATCATCAGTAAGTGTCCAAATGAACTCAAATTGTTTCTCATGTCTTTATTTCTCTTTTCTTCAAAAAAGGGCTGTTTTAACAATTAGACTTCATATATGGTATTGTAAATTATTCTTCAATGAATTATTTTATTTTATTTTATTATTTGTTTATTTTTAATCCTCACTCAAGGATATGTTTTATTGATTTTAGAGAATGAAGAAGGGGGGAAGAAAGAGAAAGAGAGAGAGAGAAAAAAATTGATGTGAGAGAGAAACATCTATCAGTTGCCTCCTATATAAGTTCTTCCTAGGATCAAACCTACAACTTAGGTATGTGCCCTAATCAGGAATTGAATCTTTCACACTTTTGGTGTTCCGGATAATGCTCCAACCAACTGAGCCACCCAGTCAGCCCTTCAGTGAACTATTTTGTATGTTTAAATTAGGTTCTAATTAAATTTATTTTATTATAATATTCATAGTTGATTAAAAAGAGACACATTTCTGGTAAGCAAATTATATATATATGGCAGGTTACTATTTAATGGAAGTGCATGACAAATTTAATTTTGAAAAATTTATTTAGAATACCATAGCTTTTCCAGAATTTCTAAGTAGCACAGCCTTGTCATTGCTCGTCAAAATAGGTGGAGTTGCTAAAGCTGTGTTTTTATAACATTTTGCATAAGATTGGGAAAATAATAATAATTCACATAATTTAAATACCATATTTTTCAGACTATAAGATGCACTTTTTTACCACATTTTTTGCTTCAGTTTTTTTTCCTATATTCCTCCGCTAAAACCTAGGTGCATCTGGGGTTCACACCATAAGACACACCTAGGTTTTAGAGGAGGAAAATAGGGGGGAAAAATTTTGAAGCAAAAACTTTGGTAAAAAAAAGGCATCTTATAGTCCAAAAATACGGTACTTAACAGTTAAGCTATTATATTTGTAGTAGTCAGACCGTTGCCATCGCACTTTGGGGCTTAAATAGTCACTGTGTTACATTTGAAATACAGGTAGTCAAACCCTTAAACTTTTTGAGACTTATTACTGCCTATTAACTGTTCATAATTACAAGAAAAAATCTGTAGCTAAGGGAACAAGGAAGAGAAAATGAATAGTGTAATCATTAGAAACCATGTACTTTATAGCTCCATGTACACAGTGTTGGTGGTGCTCCTGTGAGCACCAGATAGTAAACATGCTTTGACCTTCTTTTGGTTATTTTGCTGAGAAAGGTAATTTCAAAAGAACATTTATATTCTCCAAAATACTTTTTGCAAATACAGTTGTAATTTATGTTTCTATAATGATGGTTAGTTAAAGTCTGTAATTTTGGACTTATTTATCTGGACAATCACTTTAGACATGGTAAAATGTAGCATTGATCTTAGCAGAGGTAAAGCTATAAAAATGTTATTTTTGTAGTGTTCCAAGTCTCTGCTGAATTTAGTGGGTTGATAGAATTTATGTGTTACAGATATGGTTTTTGCAATATTTAGATAGGAGATGTATGTAGATAATACTAGTTCATTTTTAATAGTAAAATACTAGTCTATAAGTAAAGTGATGGCATACTCAAACAGCTTCTATTATTAGAGAACCATCACTTAGTTAAACAGACACATGACTTTAAACTCTTTTGACACTGTAGATTCCAATGTGTATACCATTCTGCATTTCTAAAAGTAAAACTTCCCAAAACAAATCTATTTGCTGCAGTATATCTGTACAACAATATTTTGAAATAATAACACTTTTGCT
The DNA here is from genome assembly GCA_004027475.1 of Anoura caudifer. Taxonomy (NCBI): domain Eukaryota; kingdom Metazoa; phylum Chordata; class Mammalia; order Chiroptera; family Phyllostomidae; genus Anoura; species Anoura caudifer. The sequence goes on along the minus strand of PVKU01001521.1, from coordinate 50,056 downwards.
TTTCTTTTCATGATTCATTTTCTTGCTACTGTGAAATCCTACCCATTAACTTAGTGGCATCTCTTGCTTGGGCCATTAGTGGTAGGGTATTGGGGACTACAACTGAAAGCAAAGTAATCAACCAAGTTTCTTAAGAGATTACTTCAAACACTCATAGCTCATACTATAACCTTAAATCAAGATATTTTTGAAGTTCAATAGCTGACCTATTTGAAAGAAGTTTTGATGTTTCATCACAGTTTCCTAGTTTTATTTTTTTTCAAAATAAATAGTTCATACCATAAAAATCAAGTGAAAAAATAATTGGTGACATAAGAGAAATTTCTTGTTTCAAACAAGATACAGCTATATAGTATAAAATGATATGAATTTTTCGAAAGAAAATTAGAGAATTTTGAAGGCTACAAAGGATGACCTGACCCTGTCCCACTGGTTACCCAAGTTGCCTACTATGGTCAGGAGTGGATGACAAAAGACCAATAGTTCAAGAGGAACCTAATTTCAGGTCTGATGATTTATTTTCTTACATTGGAGACTGTAAGGAGCAAGCTCCAAGAGTAAATGTCAGGGCACGAATATGTAGGAGAGATCCTTACTGCTCACCAAGTCTTTTTGTAAGAAATTTAATGTTTCTTTATCTTTACCACAAAAAGACAGAGATAACTAAGTGCTATATACTTGGAGTGAGGAGGGAGCAGAACGACTAAATGTTCACAGTGATAGATGGCACAAAAGCCAAATTCTGAAAAATGAAAGTAAGAGTTCATGATTAAAAATCAGTGAGAATTATATACCATGGTAGAAACTAAGAAGATGCTTTTTGATGACAGGCTGAGCAACCTTTTCTTTATATGAGAATATGTGAGCCTTTGACTGACCTTCCCCACTTATCCTTCCAGATCTATTAGTTTCTGTCTTGCTTTAAACCTGGAGTCTTGGTATATGAACCCCCTCATTTGGGCAGGCTCTCCTGCCATCTGAATCATGGTTGGGTTTAACAATAAGAAGCATGACAAGACATAAGAGTAAGAAAGAAACAATAGGTGAGATGATTTATTATATATTCCACTTATCCCTTTCATATTTCACTTCACTCCCTCTGTTCCTACAAAGTCAAATTTTGGCAGTGGCTGCCTTTTTCTACGTGACATATGACTATTCATTTTCCCTGAGCTCCAGATATTGCCTCTCCTATTGGCTCTTTAGGTATAGAGTTGTAACAACTTCCTCTTCGCCATCCCTTTCTGATATCTCTAACTTTACCCATGTTTCTGTAAATAATCCTGTCTTCAAACTCTCTTTGAGTACTTGAGTGTATAATTTATTACCCAATATTGAGCTTAAACCACCCTCATGAAAGAATGAGAGAAAAAGATGGAGGTAGAAATTACTGAACTCCATATTAACTATTTGCTCAGAAAACATTAGAAGCCATGGGTTTTCTTTGAGGCGGTGGATGCTTTTCCACTAATAGGAGACATGCTGTACAAAAACCAAGTAAAATTCTATTAAATACATAAAATATTTCTCATTTTGTATACTTGAATTTGAGGACTTTAAAATTCAACAAACTACATAGAAAGACATTGTTTTCCAATTTTCTTTTGAAAGTCATTCAAATAAATTTTGACTCACTTCAAAGGACATCATTTTTAAAGGAACTCACCATATTATTTTTAGGTCTTATAATTGAACATTAGTCTCAAATGTAGTTAGACAAGTGAAGAAATATTCAAAAAACAAATAAAAACAACCCACCAGGGAACAAGAGACAGTAAAACTATCCACATATTCACAGCAATACATTCCCAATCTCATTAGATTTAAGGAGCAAAGTGAAGAAGTAGTTTTACTCAGACTCAGGGACCAACATTATTTGGTAGAAGCTACAGTATATTCATACTAACTTGGCAGCACATTCTCTCTATATAATATCGCTTCTCAAATTTGGTGTGTATAAAATTTACATGGGTAATTGGTAAAATGCAGACGCCTAGGATTTGCCTACAGAGATTCTGATTTAGTTGAATCTGATTCAGTGTTATTAGGCTTAGGAATATGTATTTTTAACACATACCTTTTTTAAAAATATATTTTATTGATTATGTTATTACAGTGGTCCCGTTTCCCCCCTTCATTCCCCTCCACCATGCACACCTTCTCCCACCCACATTCCCCCCTTTAGTTCATGTCCATGTGTCATAAGTTCTTTAGCTTTTACATTCCCACACTATTCTTGCCCTCCCCCTATCTATTTTCTCTCTACCATCTGTGCTACTTATTCTCTGTACCTGTTCCCCCTCTTTCCTCCTCCTACTCCCCTGTTGCTAACCCTAAATGTGCTCTCCCTTTCTGTGGTTCTGTTCCTGTTCTACTTCTTTGCTTAGTTTGCTTTTGTTTTAGGTGTAGTAATTAATATCTGTGAGTTTGCTGTCTTTTTACTGTTCAGATTTTTTATCTTCTTTTTCTTAGATAAGTCCCTTTAACATTTCATATAATAAGGGCTTGGTGATGATGAACTCCTTTAACTTGACCTTATCTGAGAAACACTTTACCTGCCCTTCCATTCTACATGACAGCTTTGCTGGATAGAGCAATCTTGGATGGAGGTCCTTACCTTTCATGACTTGGAATACTTCTTTCCAGCTCCTTCTTGCCTGTATGGTCTCTTTTGAGAAATCAGCTGACTTTCTGATGGCATCTCCTTTGTAAGTGACTGTCCCCTTATCTCTTGCTGCTTCTAGAATTCTCTCCTTCATTTTAATCTTGGGTAATGTAATTATGATGTGTCTTGGTGTATTCCTCCTTGGGTCCAACATCTTTGGGACTCTCTGAGCTTCTTAGACTTCCTGGAAGTCTATTTCCTTTGCCAGATTGGGGAAGTTCTCCTTTATTATTTGTTCAAATAAGTTTTCCACTTGTTGCTCTTACTCTTCCCCTTCTGGTACCCCTATCATTCAGATGTTGGAACATTTAAAGATGTCCTGGAGGTTCCTAAGCCTCTCCTCATTTTTTTGAATTCTTGTTTCTTCATTCTTTTTTGTTTGGTTGTTTATTTCTTCCTCCTGGTCTACACCATTGATCTGAGTCCCAGTTTTCTTCCCATCACTATTGGTTCCCTGTGCGTTTTCCTTCATTTCACTTAGCATAACCTTCATTTGTTCATCTAATTTGCAGCCAAAATCAACCAATTCTGTGAACATCCTGATCTCCAGTGCTTTGAACTGTCCATCTGATAGGTTGGCTATCTCTTGGTTGCTTAAAAGTATTGGCTCTGGTGCTTTGATTTCTTCTTTCATTGGAGTCATTTTGTTTTCTTTTATTTTTGGTCTGTTCATGCCTGTTTTGTATGAGGGGCAGAGCCTTAGGTGTTCACCAGGGTGGGGCTGCCCATTTGCAGATTTTTGACGTTATATGTGGGGGTGGGGTGGGAGACGGAACAATGGCACTTGCTCTGCTCTCTCAGATTTCAGTCCCCTCTGTGAGGCTGGGAGTCTCTCCGGGCACTTCAACCCCCACAAGTGATTTCAATTGGTGCTTTCAGGCTTTATTTCCTGGTGCTGGGGCTCTGGGTTGTACAGTCTGTCTCGCTGCCTGTTTTCACCTGGTTTATTTGTGTGCAAATGTTTGACCGTGATCACCCACCTTGTGCACCTCTCTGGGTCTGCTCATTGCCTCCCCGTGACCAGTGACCACTGCCTGTTTGTCTGGGGTGTGCCAACCGCCACCTGTGTGTCTGGGACCACTAGCCACTGCTTTTTCCTGCCAGAATCCCTCTCCACCAGCTGCCAACCCCGCCCCTCTTACTTGTCTGAGTGAATTGTTGTCAGACTTCCGTACAGTTCAATTTTCTATCTGTTCTAGCAGTTTTTTGTTTCTAAATTTTTGTTGTCCTTAATTTTGGTTGTGAGAGGAGGCACAGTGTGTCCACCTACGCCTCCATCTTGGCCGCCAACAAATATCTTTGATAATTAAAAAATACATAGTCCACTTTGCTAAGAGTTTTTTTTATCATAAACAGGTGCTAGATTTTATCAAATGTTTTTTCTGCATCTATTGATGTGGTCATGGAGTTCTTATTCTTTATTTAGTTTTGTGGTGAATTAGTAGATTTACAGATTTTGTACCAACTATGCAGCCCTAGAGTAAATCCCATTTAATCATAGTGTATGATCTTTTTAATGTACTGTTGGATCCAGTTTGTTAATACTTTGCTGAATATTTTAGCATCTATGTTTATCAGGAATATTGGGCTGTAATTTTTTCTTTGTATTATCTTGATCTGGTTTTGGAATTAGGGTAATCCTAGCCTCATAAAATAAGCTTGGGAATTGTCCTTCATTTTGAATTTCCTGCAATAGTTTGAGAAGTCCAGGTGTTAGTTTTTCTTTGAATGTTTGGTAAAATTCACCTGTGAAGCCATCAGTCCAGTAGGTTTGTTTGTTGGGAGCTTTTTGATTACTGCTTCAATTTCACTAGGTGTAATCTGCCTATTTAGATTCTTTGATTCTTCCTGATTCAGTTTTGTAAGATTGTGTATTTCTAGGAATGTATCCATTTCTTTCATATTGTCCAACTTGCTGGCATACAGTCATTCGTAATATTTTCTTACAAACCTTTTTATTTCTTGGTGTCAATTTTTACTTCTGTTTCATTTCTGATTTTATTTATCTGTGTCCTCTCTTTATTTTGATGAGTCTGGTTAAAGGTTTGTCAGTCTTGTTTATTTCTCAAAGAACTAGCTCTTGGTTACATTGGTCTTTTGTATTGTTTCTTTACACTCTATTTTGTTTATTTCTGCTCTTATCTCTACTATTTCCTTGCTTCTTCTTACTTTGGGTTTTCAGACCTAATAATTCCTCAGGATTAACAAAGTCCTGAGGAAGAGAGAAGCCATGGAAAGAACATTGACAGTTGTCCTTGACAAGTGTGGGCAGAAATCCAGCCTCAGTCACCTTCTGCACATGAATTTGGGCAGATTGCTTAAAAACTCTGATCCCAGTTTGTTATTTGTAAAATCAATGTGTATTTACTTCCATTGTAGGCTTACTGTGAAAACTCAGAAAAAAAAATAATGAAAACAAAATACAACAGTATTTTGCAGACTTTAGGTACTACGTATTTGTTAGTTTTCATAATTATACATATTTTCATCATATTACTAAAAATAAAAGTCTTTATACAAGGAGCAAATGATTTTTAAACATGAAGTTCAAAATACAGAATTCTTAATTTAGTGATATATCATTTCTTTCATACAATTCTTCAAATTTGTCTTTTCATATCAGTAATAGTTACATGAAAAAAGTGTACATTTTAACATATTTAAATCAATATACATTTTAAAAAATTGCATGGTATTTTTATCATTCTATAGTGCATCTGGCTTCAAATAATCAAAATCATGACAGGTGGCAACTCAAAAAATTAGAATTTGTTTCACATAACATAAAATTTGAGAGGAGGCAGCCTAGTACTGATGAAGCTTAATATGCCTGAAGGAACACGTATTCTCTATCTTCCCACCTATCCTGTGCTTTGTGGCACTCATCCTTGGGCTGGTGAATTCTGCATTGAATCACATGGCTGCCCCTAGCTTCAAGTTGGGTATAAAATTGAATTTTTAGCATTTCAACACTTACAATAGAGGAGGACAAGTGAATAGTGGATCATGAAATCTCTTGAGATAGAACAAAATATGGTAAAGCAACTAATCGAACTGCATTCATACATCTTCATGTGAATATATACACACACACGTGTGTGTGCGTGTGTAAACAATTCATTAAAAAGATTGATTTAGGCATCTGCAATGGTGACTTCAACATCAACTCCTGGCTTAATACTGATGGAAGTAATCTGCTTAATAATCTCAGAAGGGCTGTGCAAGTCAATGACTCACGTGTGGATCCTCATCTGAAATCAATCCCAAGCCTTAGAACCCTTCTTGCAGGGAGTTTTTTCTTGGAGTGATTCCCAGAGTCTTGTTAGGCATCTGAACTGATTCTTTCACTTTGAGATTCTTTTCCTTTGTGTCTTTGATCAAGTGAGCACACACATTTTCCAAAAACTTTAGTTCTGCTGGTTAGAGTAATTCTGGTTTGGTGAATCACCACCTCTGGTCCCACAGGTGTCTTTCCAGTATCTTTAAAAGCCATTGCTGCAGCGCAGCTTCCTGACTGACTTGTTCCCGGGCCGGAGCAAACGGCGGTGAGCCAGGAGAAGAAGCAGCTAAACAGTGCTGAGCTCTGACTGAGACTGAGACTGCGACTTCCTCAAAAAGCTCATGTAAATATTTGAGATTAAATGTAAACAGATTTACCAATATTCCACAGTATACTTTTTGCTCCGGTTATTTTTGTACTTTAACACTGAAAAATGCCAATTGCAAAAATACACCCAAATACAAATAAACTATTAGAGCATTGTGAATTTAACAAACATTTTAATAAGATTTTCATATGAAGAAATTTTTTGAAATAGATATTGTATTTATTTTTTTAAACCTAAAAATTCAAAATATTTTTAGTTTTCTTGAATTATCTTTATTTATAGCAATTACAAAACATCTTAGACATAAATACTTTAAATATTATTTAAAACAGAGGGTTGCAAGATGAGAGCAGAGTAGGAGGCTCTTTCTCATACCTCCTCGTAGAACCAAACTAGAAATAAAACTAAAGAAGGGATGAGCAACCCAAAATAAATAGCCAAAGACTACCTGAAAAAGAGAATTTAAACCAAAGACAGCCAGAAATGAACCAATAGGAAGAGTGGGGACATGAAAGGGGACGGCCCTGTTCCCACGGGCGGCAGTCTGAGGCTACTGGCACAACTGTAGGAGCTCCCCACTGAGAGGAGAGAAGCCTGGACCCAAAACCAAGCTCCCAAGTGTGGAGCTGCACCAGTGCTGGGATCAGCTGCCCACACAGCATCCAGCGGTGAAAGGACATGTGGTTTTTGACTGCTGGGAGAGAGAGCCCTGGAGATAAAACCACTTTTTTCTTTTTCTTAAGGCAGCCAAAGCATAAGTTTTGTGTTCAAGTCACTCACCAGGGGCTTGAGTGAAGGAGAGTCTGGAGTGGGAGACACTGGGGAGATATATCTCCCTACCAAGGAGCAGCTGTGGGGATTTCTGTGCCAGGATATACCTCGATCCTACAGTAGCTATCATTCTTGAGAAGAGCAAACCCCTGTCAGAAGGAAAGCAATTATCCCACCCTGTGGGATACTCCTGCCTCCACCCTCTGGAATCGTGCTTACCTCACCCTGAATCTCATCTTTATTTGTTTTTGTTGTTTTGTTTTATTTTTCTTTTCTCTTTCTTTTATCCCATCCTGCACCTTAATCTCTGCTAAGGAGACAGTAGCATAGGCATACTCAGGGGGTATCAGAGGCTGACTTTAGGTTGCACCCAATCTATACACTTTCCCAGGAACAAGACCGGTGCTTCTTTTTCATGGGAGAACCACAGAAACACCCTCCTGGTTTCCAGTAGACCCAAAATTTGGGTTCTCGAGGCCCCATGCACTAACCTGATAGGAGCTCAATCCTGCTGAGTTCAGAGAAATAATTTCAGACAGACTCAGATAAATGGCTTATGGTCAGGGGAACACACCCACCATCTTCCCTGAAGTCTAAAGGCATCTCCCACAGGAGATCCAGGAGCCCCATTTCCCTGATTCCACCTGAAGCTTTCTCCAAAACAGTTGGATCAGTGACTAGTTGAAGATTGACAGCGGATCCTGAGGTGCCTAGGGATGTTTGCTAACACTCCCCTGGACCTGTGCTGATTAAGGGCAAATTTGCAGTGCAGCTTGGTCCATCCTGTCTGTAGCCAAGCCCAGAGAAAACAGCCAGAAACTGTGGATCACTTGTAGCTTCAAACAAGTTGCTGAGGACTAGATGTGGACAGCAGCTGACATTGGCTTGTACCAACCTCAGACAACATCAGACTCGTGTCAGAGGAAGAACCCAGCTGGTAAGCATTAATCTCTACTGAGACAAATTCCACTTTGTTCCTTTTCATTATTTTTGTTATTTTTTCTTTTTCATAGCTTTTTTTACTATTTTATTTTTCCTTTTCCCTCTATTTTGTTGCTATATTTTTCTTCATATCTCTTATTTTACACTTACTTTTGTTTATTCCATTTTTCCTTTCTCTTTCCTTTTCTTAATTTTGTTATTCTCTCTCTCTATCTTTGTCCCTTTTCCTGTTTTCTTCTTTCTATTCATTGCTCATATAAGTTCTCTCCTTTTTCTACTCTCATATCTCAATCTTTCAATCTCTTTCCTTCTGTCTTCCCTTTTTTTTTCTTTCCCTCTACTTTCTATACTATTCTATTTCTTTTTCCACTTGTATCATTCTTTGCTTTTTTGTCATTGATTTTGCAGTTGTTGCCAGGGGTGTTGGTTGTTTGTGTTAGTTTTGTTTTTTGTTGTTTTGCTTTCTTCTGTTAGCACCCATATAACAGTGCACAAGATGAGGTAAGGATTCAACCTCTCAGTCAGCCAGCAGGAGGGGAGATCCCACCAACCAAAAGGCCAACAACAATCAGGACCTAAATAAAAAAGGAGAGCCCACATACACCACACACAGGACATTCCTAGAGCATCCAGCTCAGGAGATCAAGAAGACTGCCCCACTGGGTCCCACAGGACTCCTAACACAGAGGGTCACTCCAGAAGACAGGGAGTCAAAGAAGATTTATCTAATACATAGAAACAAACAAAAACAGAGAGAGCTAAAATGGTGAAACAACAACAACAACAACAACAAAAACCCTCCAAATGAAAGAAAAGGAAGAATTCCCAGGAAAAAAGCTAAATGAAATTGAGGCGAGCAGATTATCAGACATAGAGTTTAAAGTAATGGTCATAAGGATGTTCAAGGAACTAGTGAGAACTAAGTCAGCATGAAAAGGACAAAGAAACTATGAATAAGAGCCAGTAGGAAATGTAGAATGCAATATCTAATATGAAGAATACACTTGAAGGAATTAAATGCAGGCTAGAAAAAGCAGAGGATTAAATCAGAGGTTTGGAAAACAATGTAGAAAAAAGAAACACCCAGTCATAACTACAAAAAGAAAAAAAGAGACTTAAAAAGAATGATAATGGTTTCAGGAAGCTTTGGGACAACATGAAACATAATAATACTTGCTTCATAGGGATCCCAGGAGGAGAAGAAAGGGAGCAAAGAGTAGAAAACCTGTTTGAAGAAGTGATGACAGAAAACTTTCTTAACCTGGTAAAGGAAAAAGTCACATAAGTTCAGGAAGCACAAAGTCTTATCAAGATGCATACTAAGATCCAACACAATTACAATAGAAAATTTAAAAGACAAAGAGATAATCTTAAAGACAGCAGGAAAGAAGCAGTTAGTTACCTACAAGAGAGCTCTGATAAGGCTAACAACTGATTACTCAATATAAACATGATAGTCCAGAAGGAATTGGCATAAACAGTATTTGCCTGTTCCAAGTAATGGAAAGCAAGGACCTCAACCAAAACTACTCTATCCAGTAAGGATTTTAGGGAGAAGGTGAAATAAAGAGCTTCCCAGACCAAAAACAAAAAAACAAACAAAAAAATAGAGTGAAGGAGTACATTTTTCACCAAACCAACACTGCAAGAGTTACTAAAGAGTTTCCTTTCAGAAGAAGAGGAACTAGAGAGGGGAACATAGGTACAAAGGAAAAAATGGCAATGAATAAGTGCCTATCAATAATTACCTTAATTGTAAGTGTATTAAATTCTCCAATCAAAACACAAAGAGTTAACTAAATGGATAAGAAAACACAACCCACATATTTGCTGTCTATGAGACCCCCTCAGATCAAAAGACTTACATAGGTCGAAAGTAAATGGATATAAAAATATATTCCATGAAAATGGAGAAGAAAAAATAGCTGGGATAGCAATACTTATATCTGACAAAATAGACTTTAATACAAAGGCCATAACAAGAGAAAAAGGTGGTCACTACATAATACCAATGAGGTCAACAAAACAAAAAGACATAACCCTTGTAAACATAGATGCACTCAATATAGGAGTGTCTAACTATATAAAGAACATCTTGGAGAACTTTAATGAAGATATCAGCAGCAATACAGTCATTGTAGGAGATTTTAACAACCAACTCTCACCAATGGATAGATCTTACAAATAAAAAAAAATCAACAAGGAAAGAGCTACCTTAAATGACACACTAGATTAAATGGTTTTAATCGACATTTACAGAACATGTATTATTTAAAATAAATCATATGCATTTTTGTTATACAATTGTTAACTTGTAATATGTAGTTAATTTATTTTGCTACAACCATTGATATTTTAAAATAATATGACATTCTTCAAGCAAGAGTAGAGAATATTGAGATAAGACATCAAGTTACAACAATACTATAGAAGTTGATGCCACTATGGATGGAATAGATTTCTAACTAAATTTCTATAAACTTTCAATAAATCAGAGAAAGCTTATTAGTGACTTGTTTTCTTTTTGTATTAACATCAAATATTTTAATAACAATTTACAATATGTATAATTTGCACTGGATATGCTTATAATTTTTTATCATATCATATTTGTCAAAAGTTAATATTACTGTACATAATACAGTTAAAGGAGACAACCAGAATTGAAATATGGCATAGCCATAAAACTTTCAATATACTCATATCCTTTATTTAATTAGTCAGAATATTTTCCTCTCTGATATTCTCAGCATTTGCCTGTTCTTTTCATCACCCACAGTTTTAATCCTTATTTAAATAAGAATAAGCTTATGAAAATATCATAACTTCTTTCTTTCCTTGATTCTAGCGGAAAGCCAAACATTTCAAATAGCCCTTCTTAATCCCTTCTGAAAAGTAAGTACTGTGAACATTTTCTTGTTGATTCTTTCACTTTCTATACATATTTCTCTACATACTATTCTATACCTCATTTATTTTCCCCCAAATAAACAGATTTATTTATTCAGACCTATTTCATTTATTTTCATGACTACATAAATTCTGTCGTATTAATGTGCTGTAGCTGATTTAACTAGACCTTTATGACAGCTTTTTAGCTTTTCCTAAATCTTTTCTGTCTCTACTGCACTGAAATGCCTATTTTCATGCATTCATTGTTTTACATGAGTATATATAGCTATAAGATACATTCTTAAAAGTGAAATTGCTTGACTGTTTCCTGAATTTTTAATTTTGATTGATGTTGTCACACAGTTTTCCATTAAGCTAGAAGCAATTTATATTATCATCAGCCATATGTAATTTTAAGCGTTTGTATTTTAGAAAAATAATTCTGTGTGAAATTGGAACATGGCAAATAACATGATATGTAGGGTGTTAATTACGGAGCTAATACAATAATAGTTTATGCAAGTAGCACAAAGCTAATAAGTAAGAGAAAGTATAATTTCAAGAAGTATTGAAGTGGTAGAGTTAAAAGGATTAATATAATGATAACTTTGAGTGCTCTATCCATAATGGCCTTAAGCATATCTTTTACTAAATCATCCAAACTGATTGATGTTCTAATAATCCAAGGGACATCCAGCCCATTACCACCTCAACCTTTGACTTGTGAGCCTCTCAGTTACTTTTGCCAAATTCATGCTTCATTAATGTGCCACTAAAATGAAGTCCCTTTGTCAAATGTCTCTACTGTTTGACATTAAGCCATTAACATGGGCCCTTCTCTCTCAAGATCTTTGGCCTTAAAGGTTACCAAACTTGAAATTCAAGTGCTTGGGCTTTATCATTAAAAGTCTAAGAAAAAACTATCACTAAAACTTCCTCCATGTTTAACTTCCAAATTATATCAGGTTCAGTATTAACAATTTTATGTTCTCCAGAGAATAGTCCTCATAATTTCCTGTGAAAAAACATTTGAATTTCCTCTGGAGAAACTAAAATTCATCAAGGAGTACAAGCAGCAACTCTTGATAGAAAATGCGGTGTGATCTCTGCGAAGGCTTACTAAGGGTTTAAATACATCTTCTACGGGTAAAGATGTCTGTGGAGGATGGGTGTACTGCGTACTTGGATTCAGCTTTAGATGTAAACTTCATGCTAACATCTTTGTAATCTAAAGCTGACTAAAGTAAAATTAAAAGAATGGTAGAACAAATATAAAAACTAAACAAACCTGTTACTTTAAAGCAGTCAGGATGCTTTCTGCTTTCTAATTATTAGTATCTTGCATACTATTTTCAGGGAGGTCGGTTTACTGTTCCAGGAAACCTATACAATGAAAATGTGTTTTTTAAAATTTTGAAGCTGTGAAGTAGTGAAGTAACTTTTAGGAAAGTAATTGCTTTGTAAGATGATGTGAGGAGTTTAGCCATCTTGCGAGAAGAATTGCATATCTGCAGATTATGCTTCCCTTTGAGGAATTTTTTTCCAAGTGTGGATTTAGAATGTGCTGTCTCTGAAAATTACATCAAGCCCTTGGAGGAAATTTTTGTAAAAATAATGGCCACAAGATGTGAGCAATAGAGACCTCAAAAATTTAAAGAAAGATGGGGACATCCAACTAACTTGAGCTTGAAAATAAATTGTACATTGGAAATAAATTGGACTTGGCTAAACACTGGACTCTTGCATTGAATTGCTGATGTCCCACACTATTATTATTCATGACAAAAATTTGTTTGTCAGGAAAGGGCTGATGCTCGTCTATGGTATTCTAAGACAATTATTCAGCTGAAGGTATTGGGTTGACCGATACCTCTGTGATTGCAGATGAAATCTTCCTTAAAGGAATTAGAAATACTTAAGACAGCCATCCTGGAAAGAGGTCAAGCCAGGGACAGTGAACATGATAAATCTTAGATTAGAAGGAAAGAAAGACACTGTCCCACTCAGGAAAATAGGTAGTCATGTTCAAAACCACTCTTAAGTGTTTGGACAGCAGAGGAATTCCAGGGGAGGAAAATTGGCTATTACTACACAGATACAGAATTAAAACCAAACATAAGCCATTTTATTATGGGTGTTCTAATAGTAACTCTGGTTTAGGGGGTATGTTTGAACCAACATCTAGTACTAGAAATATATTACACCCAAGATTTTGCTTCTCTTATGTTATATTTTAATTTTCAATACTCTCAGTGGAAGATTAAGGGAAAATTTATGCCCTTGCTTGAGATAAAAGACAAGTGACAATAAACTACATTCAAAGACAGCATACCCATTTGTTCATTCTGCAAATGTTTGTCTCACCTGCCACATACCAGGCACTATTACAGATGCAAAGGACAAATTGCTGAGCAAAACAGTCTTGATGAATGCAAGAATGTTTCTCATAAAACTAACATTCCATTGTGAAGAGATCAACAAAATAGAGAATGGGAAATTTAAAAATAAATAAGACAAAGAATTTCAGATACTAATTAGTCTTATCAGAATAATAAAACTGCAGTGAACATAGGAGTTCACATATGCTTTTGAATTACTGTTTCAGATTTCTTTAGATATATTCCCAACATTGGAATTACTGGGTCAAAAGGTAGTTCTATTTTTAATATTTTGAGGAAACTCCATACTGTTTTCCAAAATGGCTGCACCAGTCTGCATTCCCACCAACAGTGCACTATGGTTCCCCTTTCTCCACATCTTCGCCAGCACTTGTTTGTTGATTTATTGATGATACCCATTCTGATAGGTGTGTGGTGGTATCTCATTGTGCTTTTAGTTTGCATTTCTCGGATACTTAGTGACATTGAATATATTTGTATGTCTTTTGGCCATCTGTATGTCCTCTTTGAAGAAGTGTCTATTCAGTTCCTTAGCCAATAAAAGGAAACATCCCAAGTGCCCACCAGTAGATGAGTGGATATAAATGCTGCGGTACATTTACACAATGGAATGCTATTCAGCTGTAAAAAAAAATCTTACCCTTTGTGACAACAGGGATGGACCTAGTTAATATTATGCTAAGGGAAATAAGCCAGTTGGTAAAAGACAAATACCATATGATCTCACTTATGTGTGGAATCTAGTGACAAATAATTTAACAAACAAAATAGAAACAAGCATAGATACACAAAACAGACTGACAGCTATGGAGGAACAGGTTTGGCCGCTGGGTGAAGCAAATGATGAAGGGATTAAGCAAAATGTGTATATATATATTTCACACAGATATGGACAGCAGTGTGATGACAGAGGGAGAAAGCAGTGGGTGAAGGTGAAAGAAGGACAGAAAGAGACTCTACTTTTGGTGATGGATGCACAATGCAGTATTTGGATGATGTTTTGTTGAGTAGTACACTTGAAATCTGTATGATATTGTTAACAAACAAATGAATTTTGCTTGTTACTCCAATGAATTTAATAAAAAAAATAGTATTGGTTAATATACAGTAAGTTACTACACGATGAGGACATTAGATAGGCTTTTCAAGAATGGTGTCTCTTAGACATGACTGTTGAATAGATACCTGAGATTATGAGGTTATCTATGAGGAGTTGAGTAAAAAGTATCTCATGACCTTGAGGACAAGCAAAGCAGTAACGTTCAGTGAATGGGTGGAACAAGAACCAGCAGATCAGAACCAGATGTGGAGGAAAAGTAGAAAGTGAAAACCAGCTTGCTCTCTAGAATATGCAAGTCTACTCTGGAAATTTTCAGAAATTCTCTAGAACAATTTTCAACCAGTGTGCAACAAGATTTTTAAAACGTGCAATACCTTACTCTTTTCCCTTAAAATGTCAAATAAAAAAATGACAAAAGCCAACACAACAATATCTGTCTGATATGAATGAATCAAAATTACACCTATTTTTGTCAGACTGGCAAAAAAAAATCTATTTTTGGTGTGCCTCAGAATTTTAGCAATTAGTTTATGGGTGCCATGAGATGAAAAAGGTTGAAAATGGCTGCTCTTAAAGATGAATTAATTGGAATATATATTTTAATAATAAAATTCAGGGGTATCTTTATTGAAATGCAATTTTGAGAGAAAATATGAACTACTTTGATACTAATAGACAGACAAACCCTGGCCATACCATTTACACATATCTCTTAATAATGTAAAATAACTAACTTGTTCTGAATAGATATTAACTTTTGAAGTTGATCATATATATATTTGACATAGAATAATATATTTCTGTAAGTCTTCATAGACTTAATCTTCACAACAAGCCCTGATTTCCACTGGGATCTATGTTTTCCCAAGCAAGCTGACTATCCCATAATGCGAGGGTTACACTTGTGACCTACACTTCAGCAATGAGTACATTCTATTCATTCCAGTGATCTGTTTGAGGATAAGCATGAACTCTAAAATAATCCAATCAAATTGAATGTTTGTAGTTTTTCAGGATTTCTGAGGCTAACATATAAAGAAGGAAACATGCAGTCCTTTTTAGGGACTAGAAGCCATCTTTATATCATAAATGAAAGAGTCTTAGGATGATGCCAGTAGCATTAATGTAAAGTAAGAAAACCGGAAAAAAAATCTTGTCCTAGGGAGTATCCTTGAATCTCAAAATTAAGCATCTTCTGAAGATAAGCTACATCAAATGTTCTATTTACATAAATCAAAAAATTCATTTTATTATTTAAGCCAATTTTTGCCATATTTATTTATTGTTACTTCCAATAACAACCACAAAACAATTATTATAAATTTGCTTATAAGGTGAAGACGAGCTTATAGTTCACCGGAGTGAAGTGACTGGAAATATTTGTTAAGTGATGGAATTATTATGAGAAAAGGGGTAGACTAAATCTCAAATCAGATCAGAAGTATGTGAAGTTTAATATCATAGTCCTTTAATAACATTTCATCTTTAATGCCACAATTGATGCTTACCTGTTTTTATATTACACAAAAAAGATACATTTGTGACATTTCTGTTTCAAGAAGCTTGGAAATTCTTAAAAGCATCTAATCAATCCTCCTCATAATATCTCTCTAAAGTACTCAGGTTATAAGTAGTTTTATTCACATTTTATATAAGGCAAAATAATTTATAATTCTTGTAATAGTATTTATCTAAAAAAAATGAAACTATTCATCCCAACAGACTAAATGTAACTGGACAGTAAGACATGCCAGTCTTGAGTTGCTTTAACGTTCAACTTATTAGGCAACTAAATATGTTAAGTCTTTAAGTATTATTTTTTTAAAAATTTTGGATGGGAAAAACTGGTAAGGAAGAAACTATTCAATGTTCATTTTAATAAAACATTTCATATGTGCTAAATTGTATGTACATTTGCATATGCTAGTTGTATTATGTTCAAATAATACTGTCATACTCTTAAGACAATAACTATTTTCATATACTGAAAAATAACAACTAGTATGAATTCATCACATAGAAGCAAGTTT
This sequence comes from Anoura caudifer, assembly GCA_004027475.1. Taxonomy (NCBI): domain Eukaryota; kingdom Metazoa; phylum Chordata; class Mammalia; order Chiroptera; family Phyllostomidae; genus Anoura; species Anoura caudifer. Next base: position 33,689 of record PVKU01001521.1, on the reverse strand, counting down.
TGAGATACTATTTTAATAATAATAATGGTGAATGATAAATTTTATGTTGATTAAACTTATCTATTCATCTCAACCTCAGTATTTCTTTGCACTAATAATGCATATTTTGATAGACCAGTTATCAGAGTTAGAAACACTATCTGTGTAAAAAATCATCTACTTAAAAAAAAAAAAAAAAAAGCCCTGGCTGGTGTAGCTCAGTGGATTGGGCTGTGAACCAAAGGTTTGATTCCCAGTCAGGGCACATGCCTGGGTTGCAGGCCGGGTCCTCAGTGGGGGCCATGTAAGAGGCAACCACACATTGATGTTTCTCTCCCTCTCTTTCTCCTTCCCTTCCCCTCTCTCTAAAAATAAAGAAATAAAATACTTTAAAAAAATCATCTACTTTAACCAGGTGAGACAATTCATTAACAAACTGATAATCATTGCTTTGCTAGAATAAGCATATAAATATCATGACTTCTCATAGTAATCTTCTGTGAGTTTCAATCTCATTTTGTACTATTAAACATTGCACATATGTTGGAATTACAACTAGTAAACTCATGCTAGGCACATTATCATTATTAAATGAGTGAATCCTGCCTCCATGAACATCACAAAATCTGGTGGTATGTTAACAAGCTTAACTTTTAACTACTGTCCAAATAGTCAAGTGTTCTGTCCAAATAGTCAAGTGTTCTTTAAATATCTTTGTTCTGTAAATATCTTTGTCAGTGGTGTATCTTCCATTGACTAGTCAAAAAACTAAATACATTTTAAAATTAATTGTTACAAAATCACATTAAAATGAAGAAATGATTAATTTTTGTAAAGATAGACTCTTATACAGTGTTCCTGGAAAATGAATCAACTTTAACTCGTAAATGCTTTTTAGATTAATATATGTTACTAACAAATTCATTTTTGTGTGCACATCTATCAATTTAAGCTTCAAACTGAAATATCCTGGCCACAAAATAGTCACCTTAGACACTGCAAGGTCATGACTTAGAAAAGTTAAATACTATTTCCAGTAATGTTCTCCCAAAATTAATAAAGTCTCAAATATTACAGATTTCTCCAGTTCAGGTAAAAATAATATTTAATTAAGATTAGTTATCATAGTAAGTAAAATTTGGTATAGCTGTTTTTAAAATATTACAAGCTGGTTTTAAAATTAAAATTTTCAATTATACACGTTTCTCTCTAAAATTCCTGAAAATATTCAGGCAATGATATAAAACTGTTTTTTTGGCAAAGTAAATATATTTATGCTATAAAAATTGTTAGACAATGTAGAAAAATAATTAACTATGTAAAAGAACAGTGTTACCCTGATCTTGAGGGCATTTAGCTAGTGAATTATTGACAAATAAAATGTCTCTACCTTTCAATTAATAGCATTAACAGCATTTATTCTCAAGACTTACTTGGGGTTTTTTAATTTGAACTTGTCAGTGTAAACAGCACCAAGTATAGGTCAATTGAAACATTCCTGGAGTTTATTTCATAAAGGAATGTCACCTTTATCTTTCTAATTACTGTCCCATAGGTGATATGAGCACACACACCAACACAGTAATTAAATCTTCATGGTAGAGTTTCTCATCACCTCTTTGGTGGTGATGTATAGTGCTGAAATGAGATTCAGGTTTGTGTAGGGGTTTGTGGGAATGGCTGAGTAGAGAATGTAAGGTAAATCTCAGGTGCAGAGTGTGATTTCAAGGATTAAGTGGGGAGGAGGCAGTTTCAATAAAAAGGTTACAGTACACTATAACATTTAAGGAAAGCAAATCAATACAAGAATTTTAGAAAACAATTCATCTTTAAGCTCCAAATAAAGTTTTGTAATTTTAACTCAGTCATCTCATTTTTGAGAATCGATTCTTAATAAAGCATATAAAGACCATGAGGATTCTAACATCTATGTTTATCAGAGATATTGCTCTGCAGTTTTATTTCTTCGTTGTGTCTTTACCTGTTTTTGGAATTAGGATGATACTGGCCTCGTAAAAGGAATTTGGGAGTCTTCCAACTTCTTCAATTTTTCTGGAAAAGTTTGAGAAAGGTAGGAGTTAGTTCTTTCTTGAATGATTGGTACAGTTTACTTGGGAAGCCATCCAGTTCAGGGCTTTTGTGTGCTGGGAGTTTTTGGTTACTGCTTCAATTTCATTGGTTGTTATTGGTCTATTCAGGCTTTCTGCTGCTTCTTCATTCAGTTTGGAAAGATTGTATGTTTCTAAAAATTTGTCCATTTTGCCCAGATAGTCCAATTTCTTGGCATAGACTTGCTCATAGGAATCTCTTACAATCCTTTGAGCTTCTGTGGTATCAGCTGTAACTTCTCTTTCATTTCTGACTTCATTTATTTGGGTCTTCTCTCTTTTTTCTTGATGAGTCTGGTTAAAGGTTTGACAATTTTGCTTATCTTTTCAAAGAACCAGCTCTTATATTTATTGATCCTTTGAATTGTTCTTTTAGTCTCTATGCCTTTTAATTCTGTTCTGATCTTGGTTATTTCTTTTATTCTACTCGCTCTGGGCTTTGTTTTTTGTTGTCCCTCTGGTTCTTATAGATGTAGGGGTACATTTTTCATTTGAAATTTTTCTGTCTTCTTTAGGTAGGCCTGTATTGCTATGAACTTTCCTCTCAGTACTGTCTTCACTGTGTCCCATAGGTTTTGGGTTGTTGTGTGTTCATTTTCATTTATTTCCAGATACTTTTTGATTTCCTCCTTGATCTCATTGTTGATCCATTAACAACTGTATAAAATGAAGATGCTTTTTGTGGTGAAAATACAAAAAAATTCTAATAATATTCAGTTACCTTGCTTATTTCAGGTGTGCCTACTTAATAAAAGTTTTCATATTAATTTACTTATTTAGCGAGAATTTATTGCCTTCACTATTCTGAGAAATATCTTAAGTGTTGGAGGTAAAGTGGTCAAATGTTCATAGTTCCTGTCCTATTGGAAATAACTGCGAATCAGTCACCATCAATTATGATACTCGTGAAAGCTGCACAAACACATGGAGCAATGATTATAAATATACAATTATTCACTTAAGTTTTTGCAGATAAGTTGCAAATATAATAAAAGGCATGCTCATGTATCTTTCCCCTAGATGATCTCAAAGATAACATTTTAAATAACAAATTACAATTGTCAAAACCAGAAAATTGAATGTAATGCCTAGGTATATATTTAACCAAGAAGGTGAAGTACCTGTACACTAAAAACTAGAAAACATTATGAAAAAATTGAAAAAGATATGAATAAATGGAAAGATATTCCATGCTCATGAATTAGAAGAATAAATATTGTTAAGATGTTTATACTACCCAAAGCAATCTGCAGCTCCAATGAGATTCATATATAAATTTCAATGGTATTTTTTTCACAGAAATCAAAAAAATAATCCTAAAATTTGTATAGAATGAAAAAAAAAAAAACAACAACAACAAAGAAAATCCCACCAAAATAGCCAAAGCAACTGTGAGGAAAATAAATACAACAAAGCTGGGGGCATATACTCCATGATTTCAAACTTTATTACAAAGCTGTAGTAATCAAAGCAGCATTGTATTAGCATATAAAATCCACATGGATCAATGGAACAGAATAGAGAAGTCAGAAATAAACTCACACATATATGGTAAATTAATTTATTATAAAACATCCAAAAATACACAATGAGGAAGATAGTCTCTTCCTCATCTTCTTTACTGAAGATAGTCTCTTCAATAAATGATGCTGGGAAAACTGAATAGTCACTTGCAAAAGAATAAACTGAACCACTATCTTATACCATAGGCAAAAATAAACTCAAAATGAATTAAAGGTATAAATGTAATTCCTGAAGCCATAAAATTCTTAGAACAGAATATAGGTGAAAGGCTCCCTGATATGAGTCTTGGTGATATTTTTAAAATCTGACACCAAAAGCAAAGGCTACAAAAGCAAAACTGAACAAGTGTGACCATGTCAATCTAAAAAGTTATTGCAAAGCAAAGGAAACCATCAACAAGATGAAAAGGCAACTTATTGAGCGGGAGAAGTATTTTCATATCACATATCTGATAAGGAGTTAACATCAGAAATATGTAAAGAACAAATACATCTCTATACCAAAATAACAGCTTCATTACAAAATGACCAGAAGACCTGAATAAACAGTTTTCAAAATAAGAAACAAATGTGCAAGTGTTACATGAAAAGATGCTCAGCTTCACTAATTAAAAAGGATGTGTGAATCAAATCCCCAATGAGGTATTTATTATCTCACATTTGTTAGAATGGTTGTTGGAAAAAAAAAAAAAAAAAAGAACCAAAAAGTGCTGGAGAACAGGAAACCCTATACAAAGTTGTTCGCAATGTGTACTGGTCTATACAAAAGAGTATGGACATTCCTCAAAAATTAAAAATAGAACTACCATATGATCTTGCAATTTCACTTCTGGGTGTTTATACAAAGTAATAAAACAAAACAAAGCAAAACAAAACAGCCCAAAAGCACTAACTAGAAAATGCGTGCAGGCTCATGTTCATTGTAGCATTATTCACAATAGCCAAGATATGGAATAAAACAACCTGAGTGTGTATCCATTGATGATGGCTAAAGAACATGTGATACACACATGCATATACACACAAGAATACTGTTTAGCTATAAAAAATATAATGGAATCATGGTATTTGTGACAACATGGATGGACCTCATCATGCTAGATGAAATAAGTCAGACAAAAAGACAAAATACCATGTGATCTCACTGTATAGAGAATCTAAACAATAGAACAAAACAACAAAAAAACAAACTCATAAATACAGAGATGAACAGATTCCTGCTTGTCATATGTTGGGGGGGGGGGGTTGAAATGAATGAAGGGCTGTAAAATTCACAAACTTCAATTTATAAAATAAATAAGTCAGGGGATATAATGTATAGCATGGCAACTATAGTTAATATTGTATTTTTCAGACCATAAGATGCACCTAAGTTTTAGAGGAGGAAAATACGAAAAAAAATTTTGAAGCAAAAAATGTGGTAAATATTTAACATAAATAACATAATATTTCACCAATGTAAATGTAAACAGAACTCAACAGCAGCATTAACAACCATTATTACTGGCTTTAAGCTTTAAGTACGGAAACTCCTCTAATCATCAGGAAACCTCAAGAACTCATCACTGCTGTCCACATTTATGAAGCTCGGTTCCTCAGAATCACTAGTATCATTGTCTTCACTCTGTCCACAGAGGATGTCATCTTCAGAGCCGTCTACAGCATTGCTGATGCCACATTTTTTTGAAGGACCTCACAACGGTTTCATCCTTAACTGACTGCCATGAGGGTTTCACCCACTCGCAAACTCGGGTAACAGTGGGCCTCTTCATTCGTCCAGTTGGTGTCAGATCATGATCTCCAGCAGCCATCCATTTGTTCCGCTCTTCTCTCATGAAAACTTTAAATGGCTTGTTGATAGAAATGCCCAAGGTTGCAACTGGCTGGCTGGTAAGCCTCCCAGGAATTACAGCTAGATGGGTTTTCTCTTCTTTAAGTCTCTTTTTTTTTTTTTTTGTGGTTTCAGTGATATGTGCCCTAAACTGGTCAAGCACTAACAGAGCAGGTTTTTTTCAGAAGCCCTCCAGGATGTTTGGACCACACTTTTTCTATCCATATCTTCATGCCATTTTCATCCATCCATCCTTTGCCATGAACATGAACAATAACTCCTCTTGGGATTGCCTCTCTTATGGCATGTTTTTTTCTCTTGAAAATCAGCATTGGTGGCAGTTTGGTGCCATCTGCACAGCAGGACAACACAACTGTGTAACGGGTTTTATCATGCCCTGAGGTTTTCATGGTTATGGTTTTGGCACCTTTCACATCAACAGTTTTGTTTGATGGAACATCAAAGGTTAATGGGACTTCATCCATGTTCCCAATCTGGCTTATTTCAAATCCATTTTTCATTCTTGCATCCAGTACAAATTTGTGAAAAGACACAATCTCGGATTCATATTCTATAGGTGTTTTTTTGTGCAATCCTAGTTTTGGTGCTCATAGCAAGGCTACATCTCTTCGTAAATCTGTGGCACCACGATGGTGATCCAGTGAAGTCCTCAACACCTTTCTCTGCAGCAAGACGTTTGGCTTCATATATGATCATTTTTGTAGACACTGAAAAGCCCTGTTCCTGTGACGTGTGATCGACTCTTTCATATCCACTTCTAACTATGGCTATTTTGCAGTACGCCCACAAAAATATTGTTTCGTTTTGTCCATTTTTTGCAGTGGATCCTCCTGTTTACTTCATTCCCGTATCATTTTTTCAGTTGGAGGTTGCCCAAAGTGTCTCTCCACTGCTCTGCTCCCCTGTTCTTTGGCATACTTCACTACCTACAGTTTAAAAGGGATTTTGTGTGAAATCCTTTTCTGCTTTGATATCTTTCCACAGTTACGGTAGATTCAGCAGGAGACTATGGTATGCTATCGTATCTTTCTACAACCAAACACAGTAATGACAGATCTATCAGCACTGTGTCCTTCATAGGGGTACCTGTAGCTGAGAACATCAGTGGATGACGCAATCTTATGGGGGGATCTGCTGCTGACACTCTTATGGGGGAGATCTGTGGCTGAAGGGTCACAGGCTTGTAACACCTTGTATGGGGACAGCAGTTTTGCACAACCTGTGTAGCTCTGCAGCTGTTGCCAAGTTACAGCTCCCATCATCCCAACCTGCCCAAGCATGATGGGAGTTGCAGTTTTGCAACAGCTGCAGGGCCACATTGACAGGTGACCCTGCAGTGGAATTTGCCTATGTTAATGTTAATGGGAACACACCAATTACGTGATGGAGGCACGTATGGGCACCACAGGCTTCCTTCTCCTAACATGCCTGCACCGCCTGTACCCGCCTCCCTACCACTATAGTTTGCTACAGCCGGGACTCCACTCTTGCCTCCCTTGTGTCGCACTGCCGGAACCCCCCCCTCCCAGCCCAGGGACATCGCTCCACTCCTGCCGCCCCTGGCATCGCTCCACTCCTGCCGCCCCTGGCTTCCTGCAGCCCCTGGCTTCCTGCAGCGGTGGCCCTGCTCCTGCTTCCTGTGACTCCGCTCCACTGCCCGCCCCCCACCCCACAGCGAGCCAGGTAAGCTACATTTGGACTACAAGACGCACCCCCATTTTCCTCCCAAATTTGGGGGGAAAGGTAAGTCTATTAGTCAAAAAAATATGGTAGTGCTTTATTTCATATTTGCAAGTTGCTAAGAAAGATTTCAAAAGTTCACATCACAAGAAAAAAATTTGTAACTATGTATGGTGACCCATTGGAACTACACTTATTATGGTGATCATTTCAAAATTTAAATAATATCAAATGTACACCTGAAACTAATACAGTGTTAAGTATCAATTATAACTCAATTAAATAAAACAGAAAATGACATTAACACGATACTATTAACTGTAGATCTTAATGAGATTTCTCTGGGTTTACAATCATTTTTTGTGCATGTATAGTTCCATACAGTTTTATCACATGTATAGATCTGTAACCACCACCACAACCCACAACCAGGATACATTAATATTCCCTCATTTAAACAAAATTCTTCTTGTTACACTCTTGTCACATTTTCCCAAAACCTTAGCCATTGGTCTATTTCTCATTACTCCAATTTTATAATTTTTAGAACACTATAGAAGTGGAATCATACAATATGTAATCTTTTGAAATTAGCTTTTAATTTTTCACTCAGCACAATGCTCTTGAGATCCATTCAAATTTTTACATGTCCAAATAGTTTGTTCTTTTTTATTACTGAGTATTGTTCTCTTACATAGATATACCACAGTATGTTCACACATTCATCTAAGAACATTTAATAATTCATGTCTAGTAATATTAAAGTAACATATGTTATATGCATATTTTAAAATTATAAGAGTACATATGCTAACTTAAAGCCTTAACTTCTAGCAAGATTATTAGATTAATAAATATTTATTGGTTGAATTGATTTCCAGAAAAAATGGGAAAAAAAGTATTAGTTTATTTTGTGAAAGGATGTATAGTGACTTACGTCATGATTTTATTTTCATAGAGCTCTATTTTGAAAAGAGCATGGGCTGTGGAACCTAAATATTAAGCTTCCAACTCTTCCTCTTAATAGCTTAACATCTTGCTCATAATTTTCTCTGTACTCTAGGTTATCTCTTTATCACAATAAAAAGTATGAAGTATGATTTTCCCATGTTTCAGATAAGAAAATTGAGGCTAAGCAAATAATTAACTAATCCAAATTAATAAAAAGAGACCAATTGCAAGACAGAAAAATTTAAAAAAGGAAAATTAATGGAATGCCTAATAATTATTTGAAAATATTAAATTATTCTAGTAAGTGAATGCATATTTCTTTAAAAATCAGTATTATTTTTAACTATCAGATTATCAAATATTTTTTAAATTAATAAATACCCAGCACTTATTACTTATGGAATGAAAAGTTGGCACAAAATTACGGAGGGCAGTTGACTACAAATATTTTCACTAAGATGGTGTAATAAATCCACCTCAAGTATTTTCTTAAAAAAATAATTATAAATGTGCATACACAGTATGCATACTTAGATGTACACACATACATTTACATATATGCTTGTATAGTATGTGTTTATACTAATAAAAAGTTAGATTAATTTAATTATATAAGAAAAGGAGAATGATTATAAAAATAAAAAATAAAAAGCAATATTTATAGAATTTATAATTTATATTTATAATTAGTGATCTCTATAATTCTTATATTTCCATTTTACAGTATATTGTAATATTTATATATACAATCATTGTATATTTTAAAATAAAAATATATGTAAAAATATTTACTTTACATTGTAAAGCCATTTCCTATGCTTAAAAATCACTTCTCACTATGTCTCATTTGACTTCAACACTAATCACTTAAGAATGTCATTATTGTTCCCATTTTGTTAACAGAATCCCCAGACCTAAATTAATAAACTGATTTACCAGGATCTCAAAGATGGTGAACTGATGAATTCACTTCTAACAATCATGTTTTTTTCTCAGCGTGCCATAGTCTATGTATTACATCATGCTGACAACATATGAAGAATTACAATTCATGGCTAATAAATGTATTTAACCATATTTATGCACTTTAAAACTTACATTTGCATAAGTAGTAGTTTTAAGTACACAGGCCTAAAATGCTTATAGCAATTTAAAAAACTATTCAGTGCTTAACAAATGTAAACTGTGACAAATGCACTTTCCATCAAAAGAAAGATCAGCAATTAGCTAAACATTGAATGGAACATTGCCATCAAAATTTCCAATATTTGTTTTCTAGGAAGGACATTGAATTTCTCTGTAATCAAGTACAGCCCAGGGGTGCTATGTTTAAAACTATACTGGCATTTCTATTAAAATCTCAGCTTTTCAAGGGCTTATGCGAAAGCCAAAAACTTGTATTCGATAGAAAGGCAGGATTGAAAGTCCCTGTGGAGATTGTTTTCTTACCTTTTCATATGAAATCAGCCTACCTGCTTGTTTCCTTCCTGGAATTCAAATACTTTAGCTTGAACATGAATCTTAGACAACTATTAATCTATTAAGATATATCAGCACTCTCCCAATCTGAGAAAATGTGAGCTAGTCATACTGTCTGAAGGATTGACTATTTGAAATTCTGTTCTTATAAATCTAAAATGCTTTTTCTTGATACTAATTGACTCCAAACCCAGAATATTTTGAATCATTATGCCAACAGTTTATATGGAACAAAGAAATGAAATGTTAGATTTTCTGTGTTATTGAGAAAACTCTGATTTACATTGTATATTTTGAAGGGTGACACATCCAGTCAGCTATCACTCAGAGCCACATGAATTTAAAAACTCAATTTTTGTAATTATTTTTCTATTATTCAATTACATATGCCTTTATAAGTTCTAGAATTCTCTGCTCAGAATCATATTATTACTGTGGGTATAGAGAGAATTGCTGGAGATGGTTCTGTCCTGAAAGAGCTAACAATTTCATTGGACAGGTAGGGTAAACCCAGGAGGCAGTGTGATTTAAATACATAGCTATAATCATTGTGAAGCATCCCTAAGAACGTAGATGAAAAATTTTGTGTTTTTGAGTACAATTTACTTATCAACCTCATTTCTTAAGGCCTTTGTGACTGAAAACAATATAATGCAAACATATACATAAGGAATATTAGGAAGTAGGTAGTTAATGAGCAAACTTAGTTTTCTTATCTAAAAGGTAAGAGTTCAATGTGAACTCTCTGTGTTTTTTAAACTTAAAGGGGACTGTTACACCTGCCTTAGTAGTTATGAAATCAATGAATAGGTCACACCAGCAATCTTGCTCAAAATGAAGTAGTATAAGATAGATAAAATAGGAAAATATCAAAGTGTATCCCATAGTTAGGGTAACAGTTGTTTCATAAAACTTTTTTAAGTTGTGTGTTTATGTATTTAAAATATATTTCCTTTTATGGGTTATAATAAATGAGGTTTAAATTAGATGAACTAGTTTCATGATGTACCTTAAGGTCTATAGTTTTAAACTGTGTCAGATTTCATCAGGCTATAGCAACACTACAGCGTATTTAAATACTTTCCAGAAGAATCTTGTTCTGGTTCTAGTTTAATCCATGAAATAACAGCAGAAAATATTTGCCATGGGTTTATTAGTAGCTTTAGCAACTTATTTGTTCCCCAAAGATACTCAAAGGATGTTGAGGTATTTTTCAATAAAATTCATTCCCCCTTATCTCTATATGTGGACTATATCCCTCTGCTCCACAGAAGCACGCATGACCACCTGATGTCTTTTGATTCACGTGATGTGACATAGTAACAGCATTGAAGTAGTGAGCCTTGGCCTTATGGGGCATCCACATATGTCTGTGAGACCCTTGGGAAACTCCTGACTGTTACCAGAAGAAAATTATGCTTCTGTTGGCTTCAGCACTTATAGTGTAGGAACTCAGAGTAAACATGCATGAAACAGAACCATCCCAGCTTACATGTAGACCTGCAGTATGAAGCTGAATTCTCGGGAATAAAAGCTATCATTTGCTAAGGATTTTACAATGGTTGTCATACAGACCGTGCTATTCGTGCCATAGATTTCTATGACATTTTAGCTTGTCCTTCCTTGTTGATTTTATGTATTTGCTAACCTTTGCAATTAATATTTGTATAATCATGACCTCGTCATTTGACCTGTTGTGATCTGCTACACATGGTCTAGTGATTTCACTTAGAGCTATAAGAAAGTGAAAATGTGATTTACTTTTCAGGACCTGCATAAAACTTTTAAGAAATAATATTTCTCAAAAAATGATATGGAATTCTGCTTAAACCAAACATTTCTTATCCTTTATTCATTTATGTATTAATCATTATTTCAAGTAAGGGGGATACAGCAGCAAATCAAATAAAGTTCCTTGTTCTAATTCTTGGGGTGAAGACAGACTGCAAAACATAAACTAATAAGTCTATAATATACTGCCACAGGCTGTTTTAGGCAGGGTGCTCAGTGAAGACCTTTGGTCTTCTGTTAGAGTTGTATAAACACTAACAGAGTCCATGTCTGTGTGTGTGTGTGTGTGTATGCAAATTGTATCCACAAAAATTACTTTGTGTATGTGATTAGCCCAGAAAAAAATACTTTTGTTTTATTCAGCAATAATTTTGTTAAGAGTTCCTGTGCCTTTCAGAATACCTGATGATAAAAAAAGTTGGCATTTATTAGAAAGTTACAAAGAGGGTACCTTTCAGAACCCAGCAGTAAGAAATGCACCCAGATGTATCAAGTGACTGAAATGCAAAATTAGAAAAGTGTCCAAAAACAGCTTTCTTCATTTTTTTTTTATTTTCCTGAAACTGTACTGTCTCTTTGTTTTTGTTTTTGTTTTGCTTGGTGAATGTCTGCTTTATTCCTCTCTCTGCAATATATCTTTCTCTATTTACACATGACTTAACATGGCTACTACAGTCCCAAATGATGGACGTTATACAAAGATAACTGGTATTGGTAACATCCTCCAATTCAAAATTAGCAGTAAAGGGAATATTATTGGCATTGTCCAAACTCAAAACTTATCTCCATCAATAATTGTACGGTTCCTAGACCTGTAATGGTAGCATCACCTGAGAATTTGTTAAAGATGCAAATTGTCAGAACTGGCCCCAGATCTACTTTAGAACCTCTGGGGTAGCAAACAGAAGTCTGTGTCTTTCCAAGCTTTTTGGGTGATATTGATGCTCATGTGTTAAACTTGATGACCTCTATTCTGTTTTGTGTCTCCAACATTGATGAAATTAATTCTAGGTAGATTAATTGGTTTGTATAATAAAACTTTTTTATATTTATGTCCCATGGGGTGAAGTGGAGAATGGTTGTTAAAAAAGAAATTTCCTTAAAATAGAAAAAGAAAAAATGCAATAGAGCAGAAAAGATGAACTCCCTTTATACATTTTCTAGAATCTTTCTCATCAATCATTTCATCTTGGAAATATATGTTTTCCTTCTATATGAAAACTGGGTTCTTTTTATAAAGAACTTTATAGTTTTATAAACTATAAAGTGTTTTTATTAAGTATAAAAATTGTTTTTGGTATTCATGTAAGTATTAACTTGAAACACACAGGAAACATGGGTTTTTATTTATTTATTTTTATATGGATTAGTTCCAAAGACATTAAAAAACATTTATATGGTTCCTAACAAAAAGCAGAGTATTTAAAATTCTCCTATATTTTGGATTTTAAAATAATACAAATATTGTTTTTAAAGCAGTTTGATGACTAAATAATTCCTCAGGAATTCCAACAACACTTAGTTCATAAATATTAAACAAAGCTATTTGACTTTCATAAAGTCTTTCCTCTGACACCCTTACAAACTATGTTAGTATTAAATTCATAAAGGCAGCAATAAGATTTAAGAGCATTACTTGTTCCAATTATTTTCCAGTGAAAGAATGAATGAAGGATTTGGTATTTGGGGAGGAGAAAATTCTGGTGACTTAAAAATCCACTATTTATTCTGAAGTAGAAATAACAGAAAACCCTCACCACCATAATACAGTCTGAGGCACTGAATGAAGGAAACTATAACGTATGTCCTTTGTCCTTCTAGATATTACAACCTCGGAACATTTATTTTGCCTTAAAGAGACTGATTTAAGTGACCCAGGGCAGAGCAGAATTCACACAGAGTTTCCAAGCAGATAGTATGTGGGTGAAACAGAAATGGGAAAGACTTGTTTTATATCAAGAGAAAGTAAACCTTTGAAAGGAGGGAGAATTGATCCTTTTATTTGTGTTAAATACTAACAGGGCACAAAATAACTCGATTTCTTTTCAAAATCTTTTCTGTGTAGTTTACTACTTTTGCTTCTCGGTTTTCTCTCTCAACTAACAGCTGCTTAAAGAAATCATAGGAAGTGGGACAAAAATACACTTGTTCTAGAAATAACAGAGGCAAATAAAACACATCAGAGAGACACATTTTATATGGAAGGCAACACAGAGAGGAGAACATTTTCATGGTAGAGACAGGGAGAAAAAGAAAACAAGACCTGAACATATTTCAGTGACGGCATCTAGGTACACAAAAAAAAAACAGTGAGAATTAGAAGGTGCTTGAACAACTGAAATCTGAAATGGAAACTATTGTGTGAAGATAGTGAGCTTTTGCTTTTAAATACTATTTAACATTTAATACATATGAAAATACATACATTAAAAAAACACGTGAACTCACCAATAATATAAAAATTATAAGATTTCATACCTGTGTGTTACTTCTTAATTTTATCACCATCCTGATTTTTGTCATTTCTTTTCTTATAAAATGGACCTTGCCACATACACATGTCAAAAGTAAGGTTGATAATTATGACATCAAAATGAATGTTTTGATAAAAAAAAGGAGAAAAATCATCTTAAAAGATACATTGTAGATGATTAAATTTATTTTATCTATAGTTATAATTGGTAATATATGATAATAACAGTGAGACAAAAAAGCAAAGAATCTGAATAAGCAGTATATATAAAACTCAAATAACTAAAAAACATATATATATCCTATTTCTCATTAATAATCATAGTAATTTAATTATAAAAATAGTATTACTTTATTATTTATAAGATTAGAAAATTTTAAATAATGAATACTAGTATGACAACCATGAATTAACAAATTGTAAGAAAATATTTTTTATTCTTGCAGTAGAGTAATTTTGGACAAGAATTTGACAATATCTGTTAACATTGAAAAACACTTTTTTTAAAGATTTTATTTATTTATTTTTAGAGAAGGGAAGGGAGGGAGAAAGTGAGGAAGAGAAACATCAGTGTGTGGTTGTTTCTCGTGTACCTCCTACTGGGGACCTGGCCTGCAATCCAGGCATGTGCCCTGACTGGGAATTGAACAGGTGACTCTTCGGTTCACAGGCCAGCACTCAATCCACTGAGTCACACCAGCCAGGTCATATTGAAAAAAATTTATATGTACTTGTGTATACTGTGATTTAGTGACTCAAATTTTAAGTATTTAGATTAAAAAAAGCAAATTTACATAATATGAAGACAAATTAGTTTGTTTTATATTAATTTTATGTGAAACTTGGAGACTAAAATAATCACAATCCCAAAAATAGAAAAATAGTTATACCTAGTTTGTTCATTTGATGGATTGATACATAAGAGCTACAAGGAATCAATGAGACCTATATGAGTTAGCATGAACAGACTCAAAACAGGTTTGAGCAAAAAAGAAGGCAAACTTCACAATCATATGTATACTACAATATCATTTATGTAAAAATGAAAACCTGCACAAAAAATTTATGCATTTTTGATTCATATACTTAGATACATAAAGTCTTTTCTGTTTCTGCTAGAGGATACATATCATATTCCAACAAGAATGAGGAGAGGGGACAATGGTGATAAAAAAAGAAGTTAAGCTTCAAATGTAATGTTTACATTATTTTCAAAGACCAGTGCAATTAACATATTGCTTGTATAATTTTTAAAAATAAAGGTATAACTAAATAAGATCAAGGAAGCACTTTCAGGGAAGTGGAAGCTTGAATCACATACTTAACTTGGACTCTAAATGAAGTATATATTATCATGGGAATGAATGCACCAGATTGTCATAGCATGGGACATGCAAATATTTGCTCTTCCTTTGATTCTATTTTCACCTAGCATTTTATGGTTTAGTACCTACCTCCAAAGAAGGAGTACACTTAACTTAACAGAATGAATGCATTTGTTTACTGGATATTGTGTGTCTACCACGCATCAGTCACTGTTCTGCATAACAAGGCTCTAACAGTGAACAAAACAAGTCATAGTTCTTGCTCTGTGAAGCTTTATTGTAGCATAATATATATATTAAAAAGTGTTAGACAGTAGCAAATTATATGGAGAAAAACTAAGTAAAAAGAGAGACACAAAATTTGACAATATGGTAATTAGAAATGAGAGGTAAGCACAAGGATCATCAGGTTAACCTATAGTAACCTAAGATTACTATCCTTAATAGATTAAGACTTCTTAATCTTCATTAGATGGGAAGTAGTTGGTGAATTTAAAGCTGAGGAATTTTATTAGGATCCTGCAAGGTGCTGTTTTGATAATACAGGAAAACAGAGAAAGGGTGGAAATGATGAATTTTTTTTAGTAGGTTACTGCAGTAATCCAGGAAAGAGTATATGTTGGAAAGAGTATATGCTGAACTGATATGAAAGCAGGGGAATGGTAAGAAGTGTTCAAGTTCTAGATGTGTGTTGAATGTAGGATGTTTGTGAAGGTTTACAGAAATAGGAAGTCATTGATGAGTCCTAGGCTTTTCATTGAAGTTATAAGGATCTACTGGCAATTAACTAAAGAGGATAAACCTGTACAAGGAGCAGGTTTGGGTGAAAGATCGAGAACTGTATTGAATATGTTCAAATTGAGTTAGATATTTCTTAATATATGGCTGCTCTAAATCTCACTGTAAATTAATGATAAAAATTCTAGTTAATATATCATTGTTTCAGAGTGGAGTGAGTGTCCTTTTCTCTGTATGATAGCATGGCTATCATGCATAGGTATGATTATGAATGTAAACAATAAAGAAGAAAAAACAAAACTGGATTTTAGGGAGAACCTCTTAGCAACCTGCCAGTCAGTCTACCCTGTGACATTTTGTAAGGACATCCATGATTCAGCACCTACCTACTCTCAAGCACCCAAACTATCATAGGGGAAATACATGTAACTGACAATTGATGCACCCAATCCACCATTTAACTTGGAAGAGAAGAAGGGACATAGGCAAGGGTTGCTCCTTCCAAAAGCATTTATTTAGATGTAGTAAGCAGGAGGGAGCAATTAGCAAAAGAGGAACTATGTGTATGTACTTGGATTTGGCTGCAGTTGGCAGCTTTTCGCATATATCTTCCTGCGGGTTCAAGCATAAGGAAGCAGTCTCATCAAATTCAGTTGCTTTTAGTTTGCTTTTTTATTTGTTCCTCCTTCAAAGGCTTTAGCAAAAACAAGTTAAACAAAGAAACTTTGGTCAAGGAAGCTTATCTCAGACTGAAATATAATTGTTCACAGCAGTTGCTACTAAGGATTTTGTCTTCTTTTCATAGTCCTTGAAAAAAAAAAAAACAAGATAGAAAAGTAGATTTCACAAGTAGAATTTATTTACTCCAGAGAATGCAAGATATATTAGGACAATTAGCAATGTGATACTTTAGGGATGAGCATCAAAGAAGGTCAATATTAATTTAACTTATGGAACTGAAAGAAAAACTAAAGTGTGCTGAATTTGTTATTTTGATCCTAAAATGAATGTATATTTATCAAAGGATAATATATTAATATAACATTTTAGACTTTGATTTTAAAACCTTACTATAAATGATTATAAGTTCAACAGAGCCTCCTCTTGAATGAGCAATTGTGTTGAAATCAATAACGTCTACAAACAGCAGTCAGCAAGGTAGATATTGTGGCATAGTTGTCATTGCCTGTACATTGAAAACTACCAAAATGCTGAATCTAAACTTGCAGAAAGTGTGGCAGTGGCTTGTCAGAAATACCAGAGATAATACTGGAGCAGATACATCAGGGAAGACACGAATCATACAGTGTTTAGCAAAATTCCTGACATAGTCCTTAAAAGTAAATAAGATTCTCATAACTGCAAAGTTGTCTTAAGAACCCATTACTAAAGATTTTTAATTCTTTTGTGTAAAATTTTAAGAAATGTTATATCATCAACATTTTGAGGCTGATATTAATGACTGAATTAAAAAAATTGTCAGAGCTCTGGCTGGTGTGACTCAATGGTTGAGTGCCAACCTATATACCAAAGGGTTGCCGATTTGATTCCCAGTCAAGGCAAATGCCTGGGTTACAGGCCAGGTCTAGAGGCAACCACACATTGATGTTTCTCTCCCTCTCTTTCTTCTTCCTTTCCTCTCTCTCTAAAATGAAATAAATATATATTTTTAAATTGTCAGAAAAATCGCAGACTGATTATGTAAAAACTTTAGGAACAACTAAACCAATGTACTCAGATTATAGTTTCCTTGTATGCATGCATAATACAATTGATAAAAATAAAACTGTATCTCTAAGTCTAGAAAAACTTTGCAGCATAAAAGTATAAAATATGGATCCAAGTGAAAATAAGCATTGAACTGTAGTTTAGGTGGCAACATTGTTTTTAGAGGTAATAGTAAATCTTTGAGTGAATTATACTTCAGAGTCAATGAAATATAATATATGCTTCAAAGCAATAGGTGTCTATCGCAAAGAATGATCAAGTTACCTTTAGAAACTGTAATATCAAGGACATGCATTGGGTGGCAATGATGAGATATAGTTGTGACTCTAACTTTCTGGGAGACATTATGTGGCAAAGCAATTTTGCTTTATTTTGCTGGTCACAAATGTAAAAATGGAAACAATTGGTATAAAATAAATTATCTGGCTGACATGATTGTTTAAATTAACTTAGTGTCCCAAACATGTTTATGAACCTGTTGCAGGCCTCCTTATATGCAAAACAATAATCCACATGTACATTGTGACATAGTAATTCTTTCACCAAACATGGAGCAGTGAAACTCAAAATAGCAGCTTCCAAACTATCTACAAAAAAGCTTAAATAAAATATCAACTCTTAAATCAATGAAACTATCTTTTCAAGGGCCAGAGATAATGTGATCCTCCTGGAAAACATAGAAAAACAAAGTATAACCATTTGTTTCTTTGATGATAGAAAAAAATAATTATTACAATTAAACAGAAACTATGAGTCAAGTGTCATTTTCTCTGTACCACATATAAGGTAGCATCCTAGTTATTCCCTGTCACCTACTTCTGCCTTATTGTGGTCATTGCCTGTGTTATATTAGTATTTTATATTTTTATTTATTATGAACTTTTCTCAAAAGAGAGCATAATCTTTTTGAGAGCAAAAGATAGGTCAAGTTCCTTTACTACTGGATTTTTGTCTCCTAAGAAGTTCTTGATATACAAGAAGTTTTTAATAAAAATATTTGTGTAATGATTTAATAAATTAGTTGTTCAGAAAAATCTTTAGATAGAAACACCAAGAACTACATAAATGCAATATGTTGTTGAGAATGAGACACAGGATGGCATGAACCTTATTCTATATTTAAGAAACACATTTAAGGGTATGTGTATATTTACTTGGAGGAAAATAGACTTATCTGTGATCTCCAAGGAAGTAGGTATTTTCAATCTACAGAGTAAGGAAAGAGTTAAGAAAATCAAACTTGATCTTTCTTCTGCTCTCTGGCTTTTCTTGTTTTCCATTTCTTCCTGAGATAGTTTAAGAAAAAATTTAATGCCATCTATTTATTATTATTATTTATTTATTATTTATTATTATTATGACATAGAACAATTTTGTGATGTCTTTAAGAAAAATTTTGAGAATAATTTTTGTATCATACTGAAACTTAAATTATACTGTTTTCTTTTAAATTACTATGGTTATGTATTTCTATCATAAACTCTCAAAAAAAGAGGTTTTCTTTACCTTTGCAATTTTAGCTTCTTCTTAAACTAGGAATAAATGTTTCAAATAAGTTTTAAGTAAAATTACTTATCTATTTGCTAAACAATTTAAATAAGTTGTTGTTTAATGTTTTTCTTTAGATCTTAGTATTATCCATAAGTGAGGTAATTATTGATAATTTTATATGCCTTTGTGTTTGTATTACACATTTGAACTTAAGCTATAATAAATAATTTTGTAAAAAAGCAATTAGTGGATAAATAATACAATATACGGACATTTAGATAAATTTACCAATCTTAAAAAATGTTTTCTTTTTTTGCAATAAGTACTAGCAAGTATATTTCACATCTAGAAATGTATCTAATCACAGTTACAGAATTAATTAATTTTTTAAATTATCAATCACTTTCATACATTTTCATTCATTATGCACTCCCAAGCAGAGAGAACATTAATAAATTCCTGTTAGTTAATCTTTAGAATTTAAAAAAAATTAACCTCATCTCAAGGTCTTAGATTATTACTTCCACTATGATGGAAATTAATATAATGAAGCATCTTCTACAATGACTTAACAAAAGTTGAACACTTTCTTACCTGGCTCTCCCTAAAAGTCAAAACTTTTCAGGCCATAATAACAATACTAACTACAACTAACATTTTTGTTTTAAATTTTAATCCTCACCCAAGGATATTTTTGTTATTGATTTTAGAGAGAGAGGAAAAGGGGGAAGGGAGAGAGAGAGAAACATCAAAATGAGAGAGAAACATCGATTGGTTTCCACCCTGACTGGAGATCCAACCCACAACCTAGATATATGTAGTGACCCAGAATCAAACCCACAACCTTTTGGTGTAGGGTGTGATTGTCCAACTAACTGAGCCACTCTGACCAAGGCACAATAAACATTTTTTGTCCTAACTACTGTCACTAATCACTAGTTTAACTGTGTGTAACTAAAGCACCAAATATTCTACACATATTACTTCATTTAATTTCAAAACAATCTTGTGAGGCAGATAATATTTCAGAGTCCAGGAAAAGCAATATGGAGAGGTATGTTGGAAAAACCTACAATTCCACAGTTGTGTGTTTCTTTTTTATTTTTACACTGAACACATATACTTCTGGTTGCTAACTATGTGGGGTATTTGCCTCATGCATGCAATTCTCCACATACCAGCTGGGTGTCTTACAACTCAATTCTAACACTCTCTACCTGGAGACAGGTGAAGGGCTCAGTCTCACAAGACTGCTCCCACCCCACTTCAGATGTCAAGTGCAAGTAACAGGTCTTCAGGTTACCCACAACTCTATCTGAATTAGCTACAAATTGGAAGTTCCCATTACCCCCTCCTTGTTTTCCATTAATTTGTTAAATAGGCACACGGAACTGAGGAAACCCCTTACTGTGTATTTATCAGGTTACTAAAGAATATGAAGTAAACACTCAGATTAAGAGGTACTTAAGATAAGATTTTGGAGGGTCATGAGCGTGGGGCATTCTGTTCCTGTGAAATTGAGGTGCATCATTGTCTTGATGCATAGATATGTACATTAACCTGGAAACTCCTGGAAGCTCCTACCCTTGGGATTTTAAGGAGGCTTCCTCACATAAGCTTGATCAATTTGTGACTCCATTTCCAAGCCCTCTTTCCTCTCTGGATGATTGGGGGAGGGGCTGAAAATCCCAAGCTTTTAATCATGGCTCAGCCTTTCTGGTAACTAGCCCTCACCCAGGAGCCCACAAAAAGCCACTCCATTAAAACAAGAGTGCTCCTTGTGATTTTTTTTTTGGGGGGGGGGTATTTTTTTCCATTGTCAATTAGCCCCCTTAAACTTCTTTCTTCCTTGAAATCACCACACTGTTATCCATGTCCATGAGTCCTTTTACCTTTGCTTGATCCTTCTATCTCCTAAATTCCACCCTCCATAGTTGTCATCCTGCTCTCTATCTATGAGTCTGTCTCTATTTCACTCACTAGTTCAGTTTGTTCGTTAGATTCCACATATAAAAG
The DNA here is from genome assembly GCA_004027475.1 of Anoura caudifer. Lineage (NCBI taxonomy): Eukaryota > Metazoa > Chordata > Mammalia > Chiroptera > Phyllostomidae > Anoura > Anoura caudifer. The sequence continues at coordinate 12,555 of PVKU01001521.1, read as the reverse complement.
AAGTCATATGGTATTTGTCTTTCTCTGACTGGTTTATTTCACTCAATATAATATTTTCCAGCTCCATCTGTACTCTCACAAAGGGTAAAATTTTCTTTTTTCACAGCCAAGAAGTATTCTATTATGCAAATGCCCCATAGTGGTTTTATCCATTCATCTGTTGACATACATTTGGGCTATTCCATATCTCCAGTAAATAACATTGCAATGAGCATGGGGGTGCTTAGCTTAATCACCAAGACAACAACATCAGGCTGTACTCAGCAGCCTGGATTCAGCTCATCAGGGTAGAGCAGAGTGATTCTTGTGGGTGGGGGGCTATTGCTTCCCCTCATGCAGATGCCATTCAGAGAGGAGTGTTCTGCCTGAGAAAGATGGCTTCTGCAGTGTGGGACGTGGCTCAGCACAGGGTTCCTGGTGGCTGTTCCTTCTGATCTCTCCCCAGAGACATCAGCCCAAGACCCTCCTCACACATCTATCATGCACTCTGCCCTCCCTCTGCTGGAGTCCTAGGTAAGGGGCTGCAAACAAAATTTTGTTCATTGGCCTTTTAAGAGGCTGTCTGCCTCTCTCGCCATCTCTCCCTGGTGGACAGAAACTCCACTGCTTTTCACAGCCGGATGTTATTTGGGTTCCTTTCTTGTTTCTGGTGCTGTGGGCTGGGGATCTCAGCTTGGGGTTTGGACCACACGCTTCTCTGGGGGAACCCTCCAGCCTTTGAAATATCTCTCTAGATCTTTAACTGCCACCCGTGTGATCCCAGCCATCCTTCTCATGCCTCCTCTGAACTTCGTACAAGTCTCCTTGTGGTGAAATGGTTTCTTCCATACATCTTTGTTTATAAAGCTTCACTCCAGCTAGTGTCCAACTGGTTATTCAGGGTGATTTTTCTTTATTTTAGTTGTATTCCAATTTGGTCCTGGATGGAGGTTAGTGTAGCTTCTGCTTACTCCACTGTTTTCTTGTCAATCTGCTCCTTGTGTTCTTACAATGTAGAAATTTACAAAGGTTTTAAGAGCTCTATACCAGAAACAGGGAGTAGAAACTGATATACATTTTTTCTATTATTTCATGACATAAAGGGACTTGCCTCAGATTAAAGAGCTTTAAACAGAGTGCAAGTTGCCGCCAACTCTAGATCCCAAATATTGACCATGGTGCTATAAAGATATGCTATGTAGTAACTAATTATTTTACATGGTGCAACTTTGTTAGTAACATAGAAAACTTTGTTACAGTAGAATGTGGGTGATGAACACTGCTGCTTTGGTTATCTCTAACAGTTCTGCATCTCAGACCTCTGACTTGAAAGGATTTAAACTGAGCTATATTTGAGAAAATATCCATAGTAGTTAATACACTATCATAGTAGCAAAAATATACAAGCTACTGTGATAGCATATCTGTAAATTAAATTAGATCTCCAATATTTCTTCCTCTGTTATTCTAAGTAAAATATCACATTGTATCTTTAACACATTTATAATCTAGCTTTAAACTTTTAGCACAGATGGGTTTTTCCTTTGACTCTTTTTATTTTTGCTAATCATTAGTCATTTGCTGTACAATTTATCAAACTAACTAAATATATTTGAATGTAAGCTCATTCAAAGTATGCAAACGTATTCATGCTTTTTTACATTTCTAAAAAAAATTTTATTTGAGCCAGAGGATATGACTTGAAGATCTTATCAGGCTTTGAAAACAATTCCTAGAATGACAGTTTGCAGTTTCTTTTATGCATTCATTCTTAGGGAGGGAACATAAGGAAGAGAACATTCAGGCAAGATAAAGCAAAGCAGGTATAAGACTACACAATAATGAGTGTATGTTCAAGTGCCTTAACCTACATGCACAGAAACAACTGCATGAGGCTTGATTCAGGCAAAGATAAACCTTTTATTAAAGAAGTTATATGCCTGGGGCATGACTACCCACTGTGACCTGCCCATTTAGTAATTTATAGTCAGATCACCCTGTGAGCTAATTTTACATAAAGCCACTTTTTTTGTCCACAATGTTTAAATCAAAGGAAAGGATGTTCCAGAACATATTCATTCATATTCTTACTTATAGATCATGACATTTGTTATATAATAAATATTAAGTAAACATTTTTAATAGTGAACAGCTGTAATAATGATAGCAGAACTCAAGAGTTAAAGATTTTAGCCTCAGTTGATAGGTATGAGTGATTAAGGAGTGTGGAAACTGTTATTCCAGGAACTAGAATGCATGACCACAGGACTCCAGGAGGTCGAACAGCAATTCATCCTTCGTGCCCCAGGGGGTCTGCAAGCAATGGAGATAGTATCTGAGCCATTGTGTTCCAGGGAGGGAATGAAGCTGATGCAGATAAAGAATTTTTGAGCAACAGATAAAGAAGTACTAAGAAAACCTCAGCAGGAATACAACTCTTTTCCAATTAAACGTTTTCCAAACTCCTTACTTAACGTTTCCTTATAAAAAGGTTGGCTTGAAATGAGGTTTAAAGACAGTTTTTGAAGGTACATAACCAGCTGTCTTCTCAGATCACCAACCAACTACATAAAGCACCCATAAAGATTTGATCCTGTCTCAACTTATTGGTTCTGGTAATGACAGGCAGTATGGACACTGACTTTTCTGGTTTCAATAAGAATCAGAAAGGCAATTTTTCAGAAAAAAAAAAATAAGTCAGATGTTCTACAGGGAACTGCTTCGCATGGTGTGGAAATGTAGCTCAGCATTCATGTGGCAAACCAGTGGGGAGCGAATGGCACACAGGACCATGCCCACGGAGAGGTTTACCTGTGGGGAATCAGGCTTGCATTGTACCCAGACTGCTATAAGACTTGCTTTTGCTAAAACTCCCTCACCTTTAATTGAGGCAGCAAGGGCTTATGGCAACTTCCTAAAATCTGAGCTAAAACTCCCAAGTATGGAGTGTGACCGGTTCAACCACTTTCCCCCTTGGTCTGCAACATCCTTCTCTTTGAAGTACTTAGCAACATTCTTTCCTTTGTTATCTGTACAAGGTCATCCCTTGCAGTGAACATGTGGGTAGCAAATGAGGTCTACCGTCCATGTAATGTACCTAGGAAGCACTAAAAGCCTGTCCAGGCAGGGACTGGTGCTCTAGCCCTCTTGCCCTCTCTCTCTGACTTAAGAGAGCGGCCGTGCCATCCCTTTTTTTCTACAGGATTCCTGTAGTCCATGTGTATGTGTTCACGAGCAGCCACAACATACTCAGATCCTGCGGGTCAGGATCCACCACAATGTTCCTGTAAAATATCTACTTGTCAGCTCTGCAGTTTTCTCAACATGAGACAGCTTTGATGCACTATTCCCATTGAAGCAGGTAGATTACTTGAGTCCTGTGACAATTTTTTTTTTAGGTGGAATTCTTTTGGAAAATATATTTGACAAAAAATTATAAACATTATGCTTTAGATTCCTTTACACAGAGTGTATTTTCCTTTCTTTTTAATTTTTATTTTCAATTTCTTACTCTCTTCCCTTTTTTTAAATTCCATTTCCAGGGAAGAGGTTTGGGTCATTAGCAGGGGATATTAACACATATATTCAGTACTGTTTTCTACAGTTTGCAGATTATCTATTTTCTACATACTTATTTTCCTTAACTACATAGTGATGTAAGCACAGAATATATTACAAAGGAAATGAGGGGGAATAGATTAAATATAGTACAACCCATTGTGTGTCGTGCCTGTAGACATGATATTGGTCATCTTCATGGAAATATACAGGTTAGGCCCTTGAAGAGGTTTGACATTTGGTCCACTGAGATAAGACACATGCATGAAAATGAGAAAAAACAAAACAAAACAGCAGTTAACAAGCTAATGAAAAAATTTTATTGAGATTAAAAACCTAAATAATTAGATGATAGTTGCTGGTATTTTTCTTAATGTGTATATTTACCGTTAAAAAAAAATCTTAGTAATGTTTTAAAGTTTTCTGGTGAAGTAAATTTAAAGCAAACATTTCACAACAAAAATGTCAATTTGAGCATTGCATTTCATATTTTACCCTGAAATGCTTATGAGTTCTCTCTTCCATTAAATCATTACCCCAATAACCTTAAAAGTCCCCTGAGATTATCCATGTTAGTGATTGTTCATTAATATTTATCTTTCAGCAACAAATATTCTTATTTTAAAATTGCTTAGGAAAGTGTTAAACTAGTTCAGAAAATGAACACATATTTTTCCCTGATAAAATAGTAAGAAAATTAAAATAAAATGGTGGATTTATGGGTGTATGCCAAAACATCACTAAAGCTTAGGCGGTTCTGCTTACAAAGTCAACTTAATAATAATCAGTAGAGATCACTGGCAAATCCATTTGACAATAGCAATGAATGTCAACAGTAAAGATAGTTAAAATCACCCCTCCAACTTTCTTGCTTCCTGGCCCAGTTACACAGCTGGGCAGTCATGGTTCCAGATATTGAATTTTCTCTAGAAGCCTGGTAAATTTCTATGTAAAAGTAATTCTGGTTCGTTGTAAATGTTATCAAAATATTTTTAAAAAGTGAATAAAACATAAGAAGAATAATTTATAAGGACAAATGCAGGGTTTTTAAAAATATTCTAATAGTCAACATAGTTATCCTTCAACTCAACAGCTATTTACTGGGTGCCTACTCTCTGTGAAGCATATAGCTCTGACAAAGACAGACAGTGCTACTGACCTGCTGGAAACACATGCTGAATTATTTCAGAGAGTGGTAAAAGCAATACAAACTTAAGATGGGGGAGGAATGAGGTCAGGTATTTAGGGAGAGTCTCCATCGGAGATGACTTTTGAATTGACATCATGATGGAAAAGTTGCAGATGCTATGAAAAATTTGGAGAGAAGAGTTTTCCAGGCAGAGAGAACAAATATGATAGACTAAAAGTGAGCAAAATGAGCTTGGTTGAGGAACGGAATGAGGCCAGTGTGGCTGGAAATCACTAAGCAAAGAGAAATGTGATGTGAGTTGAATTAAATCATGTAGTGCCTTGTTGACTGGAGAGAGTTTGCCTTTTGTTTTTTGTTCACTGTACTTTGCTGAAAGGTTTCATGGTGCAAGCAACACAATACATTTACTTCACACATTAAAAATAACCCAGGTATGTATAGAAAAGGTCTGTACTGGTGGGGAAATATATCTTTATTACATGTAGTTTTCTCTTTTTTTAATTAAATTTCTCATTGAGAAATGGAACCAAAAAGATAGTATGTTGAATTACCATTACAAGGCTATACATACTTAGCTTTTCATGGTTTGTCACATATTTGTAATTTTATTCATGTGCATTGCAAATACAAAACATTTTAATCATTAACTTTTATCTTAAAGACATCTACTTCTTCAGAACTAACCTAATTTTCCTGGACTGTGGGGGAAGAAATTAATGACAATTACTCCAGCCCAAGGATACTACTTTCCATAGGAGCAACCCCAGATCTCAGTTTACTTCAACCCTTTTCAGAGAAATGCACATGAACCCTGGCTGATTGCAATGGGTCAAAATCATCGCTAGTTCATGTCTTAATGTTCCTATAAAACTAAAACCTCATGGGCTAAAAGTAAATCTAAGATCTAAATCACAATGTTATATTAATTTCAGTTTTGACATTTAGTAGATATTTTTTCCCTGCAACAACAGATGTGACAGAAAGAATTGATCTTGTTGATTTTGTTACCCTGCATGAATATAAATCATTATTAACAATGTAATTTAGCATTGCACATTCTGTCAAAGTAGTTTTTATCATTCATAAAGTCAGGTTGAGATTGTTCTCTATTGTAATGTCACAGCCTACTTCTAATGAAAAAAAAAATTCTTCAATTGACTAGTCATTTATCTTGGTGAGACATCACAGGCAGCAGATGGTATGAACAAGAAGGTACAGGAAAACTGCCACCATTAATTATATTGAAAGCAGGAATTGGGATCCCTGAACTTCACTGGCTGACTTACAAGGAAGGTAATACAATTTGTGATTTAAATACAATTAAATATAATATGTTGTTAATGTCTTCTTTTTTATCACTTCTTTAAATGTAGGATCAACTCTAAGTCTACACAATGGTCAGTAGTATGCAACCCAATTTTGGGGTATTTAACTTGGATTTACCGTGGGCTTTACATTCAGGCTTCCTAAAAATTTCATGGCAATCACCTGTGTGTTATGGGTAACTTAAACAAATTCTACACACATGAAAATAAATAAATAAATAAATAAACAAACAAACAAACTCAAAGACTAAAAAACACACTAGATACTGTAGTTTTTCTCCCACATTTGATTGTAGATGATCAAACTGCAAGAGACATTTGCAGAGAAACACCAAGTTTCCACTTCTAAACAATTTTCATAAATGTTATTTAAAATAGAATTATGCATTAGCACCATCATTTTAACAAAACATAGTTTTAGAACATGAAATTAAATAAAAAGATTATATGAAAAATTTGATGCATCTTATATCCTTATCATAAAATGTCCAAATCTAAGCAGCCCTAGTAACTATTAACCAATATTAATTTCATCATTTATGATTTTAGCTATTGTACCTTATCTTTTATATTGTATAAGCTTTATTTTTCAAATGCATTTCTACTTATGCATATATATACATATATACATATATATTGCAGTTGATTTTTTACTAATTTTTCTATTTGATGAGTTCTATGGCATTTTGCAATGCTCTTCTTTCCATTAAAACTTATTCATCTCTTTAATATTTTTAGTCTATTAGCAATAAACTTTAATTTTGGCTTAATTGTCTATTTTTCATCTTTAAATATACACTGGTATTTCTATTAACATTTATCAAATCTTTTATATACTGACTAACCCATTTTTACCTTTTTTAAATTAGGAAAAAATAATTTTCTAATAAAATTCTGCCATACTGCCCATTCAGAAAATTCCATGATTGCATAAATTAACAATCTTGTCACAAATGGTTTTTTCCCACTAGATTAAATATAAAGTATTTCACAATATATAAGATTGCTTTCTTAAAATCCTAAATTTACTTTCAACAAGATTAATTTATAATCTTTTGCTATAAACCACTCAGATATATAGAAATACTACCTGTCATCTATTAATATTTACATTTATTAGTTAATGTATGTGAGTGATGTGTGTGTATTTTAAGTAATCAGTTGGTTTTGTATTTGGAAATTTGTTGGCTTGGTATGATTATATTAAAGTTATGTTTAACCAAACACTAGGAGTAATAATTTAAAAATGTATATGCATCTTTTGTTTATATTACTTTCCTCTATTTTCTATTGGCCAATTTCTATAAATATTGATTAGTACTGGGGCATACCAGCTAATACTAGTATTAACACTGTTTACCCACTTCAGCGAAGACATTGGTGTTTGTCTTCTCTTGCACAGTGTTCATCCCTCTAGCAACAGGAGTAACTTGGGCACATTACAACTATATATATATATATATATTTTGGCTGTGAGTAGTATGCATTTGTGGAGTGGACAGAGAAGAATAGGAAAATAGCAGAAGTCATTAATCTGCTTATAGAAGCCCTTTTTACATAATTTAGCATCCTGCTGTTTGTCTATTACTGGTTGAACCAAAAAAAAATTTGAGATGAGGCCAAAATTCAGTCAGTTTGACTACCGTTCTTTTCAGGCTGGGGCACATTCTTACAGGACTGATTTTAATGTAGTTTATATCTCCATCCTAATCTTCTCCATTCTCCTTCCTCTCATAGAGAAAAACAAAATAAAACAAAACTAATCAATAATTTTAGATCCATCAACCAATGAGCACACCTGTATAAAATACTATCCCGTTAACACAGCCTTGTAGCAATGTGCCCTTCACATTATTAAAAGGAAAACAGCTATTCCCTTTAGCTCAAAGGAGCCTATGATTAAAAATTATTCACATTTTGAAGCCAGGGTCTTTCCCAAGACAATCCTTCTCCATTCATACCTGGTGTTCCATCTTTCATATCCACAGAAAATTTGTATTAGGAAATGGATGCAATGCAGGAGAGATACTCCCTGAGCATATAATTGTTTTCCTATAGCCCTAACTCATCTAGTGAGCCTCCTATGCAGATATTCCTACACGTGTATTATCTCATGTAATCCTCACAGCAGTCTTGTGATGGAGATAGATAGATGAGGAAACTGACACTCAGAGGTTGTCTTTTTGCCAAAGGCTGCATATTACAAAGATGTAGATCCTCTATATGAATTGTGTCTGACTTTAAAGTCAGCATTCCCTCCTCCCTGTTTTATAACCCCTGAAGCAAGTCTCATCACAGCTGACAATGTAACAGAGCACAGTGAACTACTGAGTTCTCTTATTCTGCTCTCAAAGAACTGTTTGGCCTGATTATACAGCATCAGTGTTTGTTTTTTTAAAAAAAAGAAAAAAAGCAGAACCAGTGAGTCAGTCTTGTGCCCATTAGAGTAAGATATATGTATATTTAAAATGTTTTAATGTATCTCCCAGTGGCCTGCCTCTGATAGCTTCAGATTCCAACAATCCTAACTTATTCATTCACGTTAGGCATTTCCTGCTCATGTTTCAAGATGCAAATATTTCTGGAAAAAGTAAAGCACAGAAATGGGTGTCAGCTATTAAAGTTTCCTACATAATTGGAAAGGTTACAGGAAGGGAACACTACAAATTTAAGTGAGAGACTGAGGAGAGCTAAGGATCACACCTACCAAGAGGCTGGTCCAGCTCACAATTTCCCTGATATTTGACCTTGCTCATAAATCAAGAGATTATACAAGTTAGAAACATAACTAGCTCATGAATGTCTTTAAAACGCAGTGGTGCGTACAGGTTTTCAAGAAAAACTGATGTTTCAAAAGCTCTTTTTTGGCACTTGAGTTTAGCATCAAGTACAACCATGTCTCTCCATGGCAATTTTGCTGTGTCCCACTGTGAGACAGGATTCCAATAAGGGCAGTAACCAACCAGCTTAGTGTAGCAAATATCACATTTTGACCTTTGCATAGCCCCTGCTTTTATGATGCCATCTGCCAAGAAATAAATCATCATAAAGTTGACTGAGTGTGTCCTATGCTCATTTGCTTGACTACAGTTGATATAATTGACTGACAACACTAAAAAAGAATTAGAAAAAGAGGTATCAGTATTGTCAAGTGGATGTCACCTGACCCATAACTTCCAAAAGATGGTCAGAACACAGATGGCCTGAGAGGAGAGAAGCTGCCTTCCAAGGAAACCACAGACAAGAGTACAGAGTGTGACAATGTGGCATCTGTCTCTATGTTGCGGCGGGGGGGGGGGGGGGGGGTGCTGCATGTGTAGAAGAAAATACCAGGAGGCTCATTTTACACAGTTAGAAGGGTAGTATCATTGAAATAGGTAGTTCATGTTAACTAATAGGAGATCATTTTAAACTGTAGAATTCACCCAGGCAATTAAACATCATAATTTTGGTTTATTTTTATGCTGCATTTGATATCTCAGCACAGTAGCACTTACAGCACACTGAGGAAAAATTGTTTTTAATGAGCATTCTGCATAGGCTATGACTTTCATGCTTATTACTCATCTGTATAAAAGAATTTGAAATTAATAGAAAGTCAGTGTCCAACCAGAACAGGGCACTTTATATATACTAAAAGTTTGAGTTGTTTTTGGGAGGATTGAATTAAAAGAAAGAATATGTAGAAGATTGCGGAACCCATATTTGTTATGAGTCAAGTACATGTTACTCCAAGTGTTTACACACATGAACTATAACATCCACACACTGGAATTTGTTATATCCTTTAGTTCCCTCCCCTGACCCCCACTGCCCATTGAAGAAATAATGGAAACCACTGGCCAGAATTTTTTGATGATCTGATGGGATTTTTTTGACTGTACATCTCCATTTTGCGTCAGAATTCTTGTTACTCATCATATATTTCTTTTTTATATAATATTTTTTATTTTTATTAATTATTTTATTATTGTTCAAGTACAGTTGTCTGCATTACCCCCCACCAGTCTCCCCACCCCAGCCATCCCCACCTCTCTTCCCTACTGCCACACCTGCCCCCTTGGTTTTATCCATGTGTCCTTTATAGTTGTTCCTGAAAAGCCTTCCTCCCTTCTCCCCCATTTTCTCCTCCCCCCCTCCCCTCTGGTTACTGTCAGATTGTTCTTAATTTCAGTGTCTCTGGTTATATTTTGTGTGCTTGTTTGTTTTGTCATTATATATTTCTTAACACTTTCTTGTTAATCACTTCAAGCACTTTTGAAGTTTTAGTTTTGCTTTTCCAACTTCAGTATTCTGTGTATGTGGGATTGTTCTTTGCTTAGAAGTCTTCTAAAGTGAGAGAGAGAGGATTTTTTTTTTTTTTTTTTATCAAACCTCTCTTGGACTATCTTGTGAATAGTATATCTAAAAAGAAAAAAAACTTGTGTAACACTTGTACAACTTGATTCCCTACCTTTGAATTTTCCCAATCTTACAATCTTGGATACTTGAAACTTTGTTTTGTAAGTAGATTATCAGGGCATTTTAATTACTGTAGGGTAGAAGACTATGAAACCCCAAATATGCCACTTTAACATAGGTATTATTTTGAGGTCAAGGCAATTGAGAAGAATTATATACAAAAAGTTCTCTGCCTGCCCCTATTTGTCCAAGAGCAGGACATAAATTTATGAAGACACCCATCCCTTTTCCTGTTTCTGTCAGAAAGGACAAAAGTCAATCAATCATTGAAAACAACTTTAGAGTCTAGCAGTCTCAGGAGACAGAACCAAAGGAATTTGCATACCAGGCTTTACTAACTAGCCTCTAACTGCCATTAGTTTCTCATGTATTTGCCTTTTTACAGCTTGTTACCTCTAGAGATTCAGGGTCTTTTCCACTTCCTTAAAAAATTGATACTCTTTGGTAAAGTGATATAAAAAGCTAAGTTCTAACCACATTTTTGAGGTACATCTCCAGCTAGTCTTATGTGCTACATGCACAATGAACATTTGGATGAACTTTTGTTTCTTTGTCCCTTATTAATCTGTTCTTGGCCAGTCTCATTTAAATGTCCTCAGCTAAAGAATCCAAATGAGTAGTGGAAGAAATTTTTCTTCTCTGATCTCAGTTCATTTCAATATTCTGTGTATTTCTTTGTAAATATTTATGACTGTATAATTTCAATATGACATGATATTCAATGTAAGAATCTTGAGTCCCAGCTATACAATGCACGTAGCCTTGCAATATAATGCAGGTGTAAGGGTGGACAGTGTGAGCAAACTTAGTGAGCTCTCATGCAAGGATGTAAATGGGAATGACAGAATGGTGAATAAAAGAAACAACTAATTAATCACTGAGCATTGATACTTGGTGCTCTAAAGTAGTTAAATAGTAATGTTATGCAGCATCATTGTGACTTCAGGGTTTAGAAATTTGTAGCAGGATTAAAGATGGAGGAGTCTTAGAAACAAATATGTAAGATCTTGTAGGAAGTAAAAACCAATGAAGCAAGGAGGTGAAGAAAGACTGAAGGTCACATGTTCTGGAAATAGGAGATTTTACTTAAGAGAAGTTTCATCAAGACAGAGCCGGAAGTAATAGAAGACCATTTGTTTATCAAACAGAAATGTCATGATTCTCTTAGGATAAGGGCACAATTCAAAGGATAAAGAACAAAAGTTGTTAAATAAAATGTCTTGCAATTAAAAGAGCTTTAAAATTGTGTTTCTTATTGATAGTCTGTTGACACTCTGCACAGAATAGGTGTCCAAACAACACCAGAGATTTATTGTCTGGGCAGAATAAACTATGCCACTTTAAAAGTAAATTTGTGACCTTTTTCCCCTGAATATGTTTTGACTTTGGAGATTTACAATGAGCAATTTCCATCACTGGTAGAGGACCATACTCTGAATATTGAGTTTAGATCTGTCATTTGCTTGAGCTACATTATAATAGTTTAATAATTAAAACAACACTGCTGAAATAGTTTTCATACAGAAATAGGTTGTGATATAAGTTAGAAGAAAGTGCAGTACATTTCTTTAGGGTGCAAAGCAAGTGTAGTTATGTCTCTGCATGTGTCTCTGATGCTCATGTATTTTAAATGTAAGTTGTTTTCTTTTAAGAGAAAATATTCCATTGAATATTGATGGAAAAAGATTATATGTTTCTGTTTTATTTTCCTGAGTTGTAAAACTCATTTTCTAACTCTAATGAGAGTTCCATAATATATTCTATAATGTTTGTAACAAATCTGGCTTTTAAGGAAGCAGATTTATATAAATTACAACTAGAATTTTTCTGTACCTATATGCAATTTCTTTCTCACATTTTATTCAGGCTTATGATGATTTTATCTATAGATACATTTAAGTATGTTTTGAATAGTAGGAAAAAATAAAATTTGAAATTGAATGAAGAATTCAAAGTGTGTTACCAAGGCAAACAGTTCTTAAATACTAAATTGTAGGTAAAATAAAATTCTCCTGAAAAAGCTGAACTATAGAGTATATATCTGAACAGTTTCAAGTTGTAACCTAGTAATGAAGACTTCTT